>JANHGB010067536.1:0-41937 GCA_026283785.1 Coracopsis vasa
AAAGAAAGAAAGAAAGAAAGAAAGAAAGAAAGAAAGAAAGAAAGAAAGAAAGAAAGAAAGAAAGAAAAGAAAGAAAGGAAGAAAGGAAGAAAGAAAGAAAGAAAGAAAGGAAAGAAAGGAAAGAAAGGAAAGAAAGGAAAGGAAAGAGACATCCCCCTCCCCACGCTAGGCCAGGAAGGGCTCCTGAGCTGCACTGTCAGCAGCCCCAGTGAAGTGGTACACTTTCTTTCTTGCTGTTTCCCATCCCTCACTTGCACACACCTCTGAAAGGCTGCTGTCACTCAAACTGCACACACAAAGGAACAGAAAAGGTACTGAACGAAACCAGGACCTTCAGTTTCTGACCTAAGATTTAGGACCTGCCAAGCGGCGCTTGGACATCTGCATTGTAAAATCCTTTCACCCCTCTGCATGGAAACTGGTGTAGGGATGAGGCAGGGTGGAGTAAACTGGAGTCAGCTTTATCATCTACAAATGATGGGGTAAAACTGAAACAATATCAGCTATCAGAAGCATTTGGGTAAATATGGGAGGAATGGTAGATCCTGACTGTACCAGAGATTGCAATGTTGGCTGCTCTGGACTGTTCAGGCTTTGCTAGCAAAGACCACACAATTTACAGTCACACAAAACCACACTTTTTAAACCTGACTAAAGTGACAGTTGTCTGATATGATTCTCACAATGCTTGAACTTTTTGGGAGAGTGTCTTTTAAAAGGCTAACCCCACCCCCCACTTATTCACATTTTAGGAATCTTATCCAGAATCAATAAATTATTATTTGCTTATCTGTTTTCAAAATCACTGCGAGTTTGGGTACAAGAAGAAGCATAAATACAAAAAGGAAAATAAAGAATTCCAATAGGCAAAAATCTACATTTTAATAAAACATGATGAGTCTAATATCAGACCACCACCAGTGTGTCAGACATGATGTACATACAGTAAAAGGCAGTTTAAATCCAAACATTTTTAAAAGTAGATAAATTACTATCATTATTATTTCTTTGATGTAGAACTGGGGCAAATGGATTCCATCATGCTAACAGCTGACAGGCACCCGACATCTCCTGAGTCCCAGTGTAGCTCTCTTTCTGGTTCTGTAATTAGGCCTTCACTAAGATAATAAAAAATGTATTCATGAAACCAGAAGAGGCAGCTAACATATTATCTCTGTATTAAAGATTTGTAACTGTGGTAACAGGGCTGTTAGAGTATTTGATTTCATTTAACAATGTCAAGTCAGTTATCAAGCCTGCAGTATAACAAATGAGGTTTAGGTTCTCCTTTGAGAGAGAAACTGGATGAAAATGGTTTTAGTATTGTAATATCTTTGTTAATTTAGCACCCAGATAGCAGGATGGTATAGTTAAGAATTCCAAACTCCATAAAGCAGCAGTCCTTATATTTTTCTTTACACATGCTGACCAGCAACATGTCCTCTTAGGTTGTCACTAAAAGTCATGATAATCATTTCAACAGGAAATGCAGTGCCCACAGTGAACTGTCAGCCATCATCATCAGTCTTTCCTCAAGATATTTGAGCACAAGGGGAAACAACAACTAAACAGCAACAGAAACAATACAACACAGTTGATTTTCCTACTGAATGTTTTTGTGCCAAACCGATTTCTTTCTTAAACTGGGAAGGAGGCTAAAGAAAATTTTACTGCTGCCTGTCATACAAGTTCTTGAATGTCAGCACTGCAGCTGAACTGGCATAAGCCGCTTTAGAGTCAGAAACCAGGTTAGAGGGAGAAAAAGAACAACTCAACATAAAGAAATAAGCCACTACAGTTTACAGCATTTAGGATTAACCGTGATACCAAGAGTTTAAAACGCAGCTTGTATAAATCCTGTTTTCTGCTAAAGGGATATTGATACTGCAAATAGGTATTTACAGGCAGCATTTTCCTAGGAATGATTTATTGTCCTAAAAAGCATACTAATACCAGCTTAATTAACACAATACACCAGGAAAGCAAACCCAGGCCAGTTCCGTGTATTCCATCCTGCACGTGTCCAGCTCTGTGTGTCAAAGCTCACACTTGGCATTTGCAAGCTGCTTAGAATTGCCTGTATTTGGGGTGGGTTTTTTTTGTTCTTTCATTTAAGCACTGCTACAGGCAACATTAGGTCAGACAGCAGCAATGAAGTGGTACTAGTCCTTGAACACTCCCTCCCTCCCTCCAATACATTTCCTCACGAGCAAGGAATGCTCATGGGGGGATTCACTGGCCAAATTCGTGTAGAGCTGACATTGCTACAAAACTCACATAATCACAAAGCTATGACTCACATAAAATGGTTATGTTAGGACATCTGGGGCATTGAACTGACATCTGCCCTTTTAAAAGCCATCAAGCAGCAGCCCAATCCCATGGTGCACGGAGTATCTTTGGCTTGAAGGGGGGAGTCCCTCCACTCCTTTTGCCTGTCCTCCAGAACCGCCAGTCCTCAGCCCCACCTCTGGTCAAGCAAAGCAAAGAATATCCGACAGCACTCGGGCCCACATCTGCTTTAGTTTATAATATTTTAGTCTTTTGGATACTAGCATTGCATTTGAATTCAGCAATATGAAAGAAAGAAGCCTTTTAACTTTACTGTTCCCAATGAGGCTCCCTAGGCTTTATCAGGGAGCTGCTGTAAAAGAAGCTGTAAATGAGGTTGATTGACTCTGCTGTGATATACACTGGCACTTCTTTTACCAACCTGAAGATGAATAGTGCAATACCTAAACACATAACCAGGCTGAGGAAAGGACGTTGTTAAAACCAATAAAGTCCAAGGTAATAAATTTCGTAACAGACTTGTCTGATAAAAATATACTGGGGACATTGAGGCTTTCATTAATTAAGAAGATAATTAAAAAGTTGTAAATGTAGAAGGGCCACTAGATCTGCAAGAGTTTATGAGGTGAATTTACAGGACAATTAAGAACAAGAATACAGGAAAGCCAGCACCAGGCACTGTTTCTTACACAGAGACCTGAGGGATTTGGGGGGGGTTGGAAGCTGTGAAGAAGAAAACATAGGAAAAGGAAAAAGGAAAAGATTTACATCAGACATAAAGCTTATTCACAATTAAGACCTAGCCACTAATGTCAGGTACAGTTAACTCCTTATAGTGATTACCTGGGATGTGGAGTAATTAAGCATGAAGAAATTGCTCATCAAAGCAGTGACATCATGCTCAGGCCAGGACCGTTCCTTAGAAATTCTGAGCACAGCTTTCAGGAGATTCACATTTACTCCTATTATTTCTTAAATCAAGTTTGTCAGATTTGCTACTAGCAGCCTAGGAGATATTTCTCCCTGGTTGCTGTATCATGTGGTATTATAAATTGTATTTGACATCCATCCCTTGATTCAGTTGTTTAATGTATTGAGCTGCTGGTTCCTACTGATCAAGGAGGTGCTCTCTCCTCTTCCCTTAACAACATCTCACTGCTGGCAAGGCAAAAGCAGGATACATCCACCCTGCATGCACAAGGTCTTGTTGGGAGCTCATGGCCAAAGGCTGCAGTTTCTCTTCCAGCTGCAGTAGGTTTGCACTGTGCTGCTGGAGGACACTGCACTGGCAGAGATGGACACCAGGAGCCAGCCCATGGTGCTCCTGCATTGCTGCGGGAGGAGGTTTAGTGCCCCATCCTCCTCGATCCTGAAAAACAGCCACTCTCCTGCTGGTGACAGGAGGTCCAGTCCCCTGGACTTGCAGCTTCTGCAAGTTGGATGAGATAAGTTGGCCTACAAGTCTATGCAGGTGGGCTCTTTAAGCTTCTGGAACCAATATGCTCCTTAGGCAGGTCTTCAAAATTGAGGTTAAAGCCTTTTTCACACTGGTATTTTCAATTACTCTATATGATTCATTTTCAACTAGCTTTCTCAGAATTTCAAAGCATGTGATTTCTACTTAAGTAGATCTGTATCAGCATTAATCATAATTTTCTATAGCTTTAGAACTAAACCAAATGTTTTACACCTTTTACTAGTTATTTTCTCTGAGTTAGTAATATGAAATACTTGCTGGTAGAGCTGCATACAATTACTCGGGACTCATCTGACAGAAAAACCCTTAATGACCTGATCTGAAGGCTAGCCTTTCTTTCACTGGGTTTGAATGAAGCCCTGTGGTTTTAATGCTTCACCGTAGTGTTGAAACTCTAAATCCTTCTGCTTTAGCCAAGACTGCAGTTAAGATGATGTTGATTCATAACAACAAACTGAACAAAGCTATTGACAAAATTTAATTTCCAGGACAGTGTGGGAGAAGAGAGGAGTCTGATCGCTTTGTACAAGTTACTTGTACAAAAGTAACTTGTACTTTTTTTACTTCTCCTCCTATGATGCATCTTCCTTGTCTCCTTCAGTACACCAAGAAAGCTGACATGCTTTTGTACTAATAAATATATATCGTGCCAAGCACATCAATGCTGCATGATGCATCTGCCTCTCTGCAGATTTTCATAAGACATTTTTTCCTTCTTAATCACTTTCTATCATCAATACTTCTGAAGTACAAGATAAAAGTGTTATAGCTTGAACAGATCAGCAGTGTGTCAGATAACCATGACTTCATCAAGCAGATGCTTGCTCTGTAATGAAGATCCATTATCCTTTTTCCACTGAGCACATATCTGTAAAGACTTCACAGTTAGTTGAAAGCATTTACTTACTTTTGATAGAAGCATTTCATTCTCCTTGTCCTCTTCTGCCCCCTGGTCATTTTGTTCCCATGGCACCCTTGCTCTTTCCTTCAGCTCAAATTACCCAGTGGTTTGCAGGGATTCATGTGGGTCAGACTCTTCCCAATCATTCAGTCTTTTCCCAGTATCAGTGCCAATAGCCTTACCCAGGGTGGTGATAGTTCAACTAAAACACCATGTTTGTTCTCTGAAACATGTCAAACCCAGTAGTGCCAAGAGAGGACTGAGCAAAAGACCAAAATTAATTAGATAAATAATTTAAAGATATTGCTTATACAATCAGGCTAGTCTGAAGTGGGGTCATACACTCCCCCCCCACCCCAGCATATAACCACACCTGTCTATGATAACAGGGACTGTGTTGGTGTACATGTAGAGGTCACACACATATACCCTTAGGAGGAGATAAGTGTTTCTGTTGAAAAAAAAACCAAACCAAACCAAACAGAAAACCAAAAATCAGGACAAAATGCCTAATCCCACTGGTTCCAGGTGCTGCAGCTAAAAGCGAACAGTTTCAGCTTACAGAAATTTTTATGGATTACATACTTGTTTTATTTCGATGTCAGCGTATCAGTCAGTGTTTCTCTTATCTTACTGATCAAAACCTTTCCTAAAGACACACCTGGTATGTCTCTTGTCCTTAGCTCATAGTTCACATTATTTCCTCATGCTTGCAATTACTCAGCAAAGCAAGAAGCAAATGCACCCATTCAAGCTTTCCTCAGTGGCCAGCATAGTACCACTCCATGTTGTGTGTGTTTGTAACAACGTGAGTACTGGTCTGATATCACAATGATGAGCATCCAGGAGGATGAAGGACATTGATAATGACACATGTTGCAGATCTTTGAAAGGAAAAAGACTCTTTAATTTCTGTAGGGCACCATTAGAAAATGAAACAAACTGCGGGACAGTATTGACTTTGCTGGTCCAACAGCCACAGCACTATATCAAGAAAGATGAAATACATCGTAAGCTACTAATTGTTTTTGGGGTTTCACTTTTCTATGAGTTTGCACTAGATGACACTATTTTATATCAGGTCCTTGATAGTCTGCAGCAATAAAGGCAGAGATAAAACTGTTCCTGTTATGGAATTAATTTATTCACTTACTTGTTAGTTTAATAGCATGCTTGTCCTGGCTTCCACTAAACTTGTTGTTTGTTTCAGAGCATTGGAGTGATGCTGCTCTGATATGGTAGGCTCTGTTTCTGAAATTGTTTCAGAATCTAAATAAATATCAAATAAAAACTTTTCCAAACTCTAAGGAGTATAAAATGCATGTCTAGATGATTTAAATACTGATATTTAAAAAAATTCCTTGAATGGCAAACTGTAAGGATTTGTCTAAGCCTAGTCTTATTTTCAAGGAAGACGTGTGGTTCCAAGTGCAACATTGCTGCCTTGGTGCTGGGAAATGCTGAAGGCTAGAGAAAGCATCACTTGTGGCACCTACTTAGCTTCCAGGTGTTCTGAGCCTTAACCTACAACTATTTGTAATGAGAGATAGGACAGAAGCTAAAATAAATAAATATGTTTTAAAAAAATCTTTTTTATTCCTATTCTATACACTCAACAAACTATCCTATATAATAGCCATTGTGGCAAAGCAAATAGGATTTTGCTTTTTTAAATAAAATGGTATTTTAACACTTTGGGTTCTTCATGAAACCCAGAAAGAATTTTAAAAAAAAACCCAAAACCAAAAAAACACCCCCCCAAAAAAAAAACAAACCCTCAAAGCTTTAATTTGACATGTAGAAAAATGTGACGCATATAAGGTATTTCTAGTAGTGATCCTTATTTTGATCCTAGGCTGAATTTCTTATTTTGGTCCTTATTAGTGTATACAAGGGCATTATCATGACAGTTGCCCAAAATTATTCCTGATGGCAAAATATAATTCTTCAAGGGTCTAGAAAAAACACATGGATTGAAAACTAAACCAGTCATTAGCCTTGTCCAAAAATTCCATGAGCTTCTGCAAGCAATCTATAAATGACTACAAAAAGCCTTACAAAACAAGACTGGACCTTGATGCATGCACTGTGCATTTTCCTTCTCTGCATGTGCTTACCAGAGTGCTGGTGATGGGGAAGTCCATGGTCATTTCTAGATAGAAACAGGTATTTCTCAATAGAGCTATGCCTGCAACGGTAGTTTATGGGTGGTTTTGTGGTTTTGTTGTTGTTATGTTTGGGTTTCTTTAAATACGAAATATCAGTAATGTAAATAGAGTACTTACCTGATGAGGTTGGCACAGAGCAAAAGGAATTTCCTCAGATTAATGTCTTAAGTGGAAAGATACATCAAGCTAGTGAGTCCTGTTGAAAAGACTTGCAGGAAGATTTTTCCTTCAATAGGGACCCAGCTGCCAGAATAAAAACATTATTAGACATACTGTGACTGGATAGAAAATATGTGGCGTGTGCTTCCCTATTTTTAAGTTCCACATAGCCAAAGTCCCACTTGCCCTTTAGGCAATGGAGGAGAGGGTGCCCCCACCCTGGGATGCTGAAAGGCTCTCCTGGTGCTACCTCATGGCTCTCCACACTTGGTCCTATTCTGTATTTTTGCATAGTACAATTTTATTTCATTGCATACTAAATCTACTTTGTCAGACTTTACCACGAAGTATCCTTACTTTATGAGGAAAAATGAGCAGCAGAATTGAGGTCACTCAAGTAAGAGGGGACTTTACTCCCTATTAAGATTTTATGTGAGAGCTCAGGAGTTCTTGTCAGCTTTTTTTATTGCATAGTTATGCAAGGATTAAACCTGTGAGGTGCTGGCTTCTTTAGAAACAAAAGCAGACAAAGTGCTCACTTAGCTTTAAGCATTTGAGCAGGCTCCATGCTTATCTGCTTTCCAATATCCAGATTTTAGGACGTATTCTGTGCCAGAGCCCACATAATAAGAAATACACAGAACTGAACTTGCAGCCTGGGAAAGCACTTGGGTCTATACAAGATCGCCTCATTTATTCCTCATGAATGAGGATACTAAGTGGAAGGGATAGATTTAATCCATTCAATACAGTAAATTTATTTCAAAACCAAGAGGGACAAACCAGCTGTGCAAGTAACAGTGCTACACAGTATTGAAGCCAACCCCAGGACTCCACACTGGAAATAGAGCCTACCAACATGTACTGCACTGTGTTCTGTTCAATAATCACTGAGACCTGAGGTTCATTGGACTGAATAGTCCTACGTACCTTAGCACAGAAGGTTTAATACAAAATCTGTAGCTTTCAAGTAGGTTTGCTGGGTATCAAGGCAGATGAGGTCGGGACTCTGATTCCTACAGCAATGCTGTAATAACTACGTTTATACTCCTTTGCCAGAAGAAAATGAAGGCGAGAATAGTGGTGAGAAGTCTCTGCATTGTTTTTTACAAGAGAGACTGGAGAATAAGACCTAATTGTGAATTGAGATGAATTTTCAATGGCAATCTAGGAGATATCACAACAATATAAGGTTATCTGCAGGTTTCCTTTTCACAGTGGCAGGAATTCACTGTCATTTGGGGAAAAGGAATGAATGCACTTTGAGGGCACAGCTGCTGGGTACCCATCTGTCTCTGTCCTTCTGACTTTGTTTTCTAAAAGGTTACTGTGCTTTTCTAAACATAATACTAAGAAATTTGGAAAGAAAGCAGAAAGTTGTATCTGGCCTGGGCTGCCTCACTCCAGAAAGCAGGCATTAGTCTCTTAAAAATTGTTTTGTTAACTTCATTTTACATGGAGGAGTAAAGTGCTGCCAAATCATGAAAAAACCTGTTGTCTTATGGCAGATGCTAAAGAGTATTTTTTGATTTGGCTTTTAGGAAGCTATTTGATCCCTCTTAGGAAAGCACGTAGGATTCTGGGGCAGGGGTGAGGGGAAGAGGGGAGAAGGAGGGGTAATTCTCATTTCACAGGATATGGGATAATTTAATTTTCCCTAAGGAACTGTGAGTCTTTTTTTGCTCCTTAAGGGAGCCATATTTAGGGAAGAAAAAAAAGCATATTAAAAAAACTTAAGTTACCTTTGAATTAAACTAGTATGTGTTGTTCTAACATAGAAAACCCCTTCTAATTGAAAAGAAATCAATAAAACTAAGAAGAGAGTCAGGAGGAAGAAATTATATTTATTTTTTTCCCAAACAAGTACCACTTAACTCCATTAGAAAATGTGTATTTTGGATCATTCTAGGTTTGTTTAATTAAAATTGAATAACCCAATTGAAACAAATTGTTTTCCATATACATAAAGTGTAGAAAGCAGTACTTTTGCATCCACCACATTATCAGATAAAAAAGAAAAAAAAAAAACAAAAACAAAAACCAAAAAAAACCCACCCCAACAAACCAAAATAACCTCAGATTTACTGAGATTGTGTTGCCACTCTCTTACAAAAAGCGGCTCATCTCCCCACAGACAAACTAGCTCCTTCCCACGTACTTGTGTCACCTACGTTTGTGGCACATTACAGGGGGTTTCCTTGCCTCTACTCCAGGACAGCGTATAGTGGTGGACCATGATGACATGACAAGGGACAAATTTATTTTACCTTCCACATTCCTAAGGACCCCACCACAAAGCAATCTTCTTTAGACACAGCCCTGTTTCTGCAGAAGGTGGGGAACATCCTGGGACTTCTCCTCTGTCCACCCGTGGAAGCTGGAGAGATGTTCCAGGTGCAAAAACTAGGTTTTGGGCTGACCAGAAAAGCTCACTTTGTGGTAGAGTGGACTCTGCCCATGCACCTGCCAGAGCTCATAAAATACCAGTCACCAATAATTCAGCTGTAAATTGCAGGCAGTAAAGATAACCCAGCATCGTGTGACAGAGATTGAATATAAATGAAAATAAAACCCTCCAGATAACGGCAGAAATCAATTAGAGGTTAAAGGTGTGTTGATTTTTAATCAGCAGCCTGGGTACAACTAGTGATATGTGGAAAGCTAAACACTGTAATAATGAACTGTTGCTGCCATCTACTGAACACAAGAATTACATACTACACAGATTTGGCTAGTGATCAACTATGAAACTATTCGCTCGGCAGGGTTAAGTAAAATTTCTCTTTCATTGGAACAATCATGTTTCTTTCTAGAAGATGTTCAGGCCATGAATCTGCTTTAAAGAATACCTGTTTCCCTTTGGGAAATATGGAATTCTCCTTTGGAGAGCCACCCCTAGCCCACGGGAGAATCAAGAGAGTTGGGACTTGTAAAGAGCACATGTAGCTCCCATAATGTGAAAACTATTAATAAGAAAGAGTGACTAGTTAGAGGTGCAGGTGTTTAAAATCTTAGTACTTGTTAGCTTTTCCTTAGTAATATCACAGAGAACTCCATCATCTCTGCCAAGGACGAATACCTGCCCTCATATGGCAGCTGTGGTCTACATGAAGGAGCTTCCTGTTGAAAAAGCGCTGGCATTGGCACGGAATTTCTACCAGGATGTAGAAGGGTAGGACCAAGGTCAAACAGGCTGCTGAGGAAGTTGTAAACATCAAGAGCTATCCCAACCCCAGTGCTTTGTTTTATCCAGGGACTGAACCTATTCCTGTATGTCCCAGAAGCTGCCTGTCATTCAGCAGAGGCATTCAAATATATTCATACAGGTATGCAAGCATTACACTTCTTTAAAAAAAAAGGGTTGTACTAACACAAAACCCAGCAACGATGTCGCTAAGTGCAAGAAATAATGCTATCATCTGGTTACAATACATAAAATCTATATGTATTGCTTACCTACAAGGTAAATATGTGGACACTCAGCCAAATTTCAGCCCTGCAGGTAAATAAGACCCTATTTTGTATTGACTTCAGTGGCAGTTGCACACATCTGCGTCAAAGAGGTCTTTAGCTTGTTAAGGGTCATAAGAAGTCTGGAAATAGCAGAGGAAGTGGCAGATACCAAGGGAACCCGCTGATCTCACCAGGCACTACATTTAGCTGTGCATTCAGATACATACAACTCGGTAACAGTACAAGAACAGGGTTTTGCATGAGACTAAAGAATGTTGGCTACAAAAATAGTCCCTTCTGCCTAAGACAGAAAAGGGATTCAAAGAGAAACATTACTATTAAAATCTGTCTCTTTTTCTCAATTTGCATTAGAGTAAGTCAGGAGTGAAAGGCCTGAATCTGATAGAATTACACCAATGTGAAACTAGGGAGAACAGCAAATGGGCATCAATCTGTATTCTTCTGCAAAACTATAAATTTCCACACGAGGGAGCCTCTGCCCACAAAGCTCACAAGTTGCTTCCTCCTGGGAAAGGTGATGGCAATGGTTCCCTGTGAGTTCATAACTTCTGCAGATTGCAGCCTGATTGCACTGCTAAGAATCACAGCAAGAGTCAGTAATAAAATGGTTAAAAGATAATGATGATTGTCAGAGCTTGTTAACCACAATTATTTTGAAGACATATGTAAATCTGTATAAATACCTAAGTGTGGTATATAATCTAAAACATACTGTTTAAATCTATAAGCAATCCTGAGTTAATTTCACTAAGGGAACATTAGTTGCAACTTCCTGACTTCACTGTGTTTGAATTCATATCCATGAACATTAATTTAAAATTAGTCTAAATATTTGTTGAGAATTAATCACCTGATAAATTTAGCTCTTTTTCATTTTTATGAATTATTCATTATCTCCTCTCCTTTCCGTTGATGTGTTGCTTGTTTTCAAGAATTGAATTACTAGTTCATGATAAAAAAAAATATTCAGCATTCCCTGATTTGTAAGATGCTTCCCTTGGAAACTTGACCAGTGACTATGATAGCATTTCTTTTTTACCACCAATATTGTATGCTACTGATTTGCTTCTTGAAGGACTCATTGGAGTTTTTAGGAGAGGATAAGCAAGTTCATACAGAAAATACTTTACAACAAAAATTATTCTGTTCATGTCTTGCATATATAGCAGGAATGCTTCTACAAAGAAAGTTTGTATTAATAAAAGCCTGTTGGTGAGAATGTTTGGGAACTGTATAATTAGGTGTAACTGCAGGAATGAACAGCTATGTAAAGCTGCTATCTGAAACAGAAAAAGCTCTTACTGTACACTCCTATCATAGAAAATACCTGAGCTTGCCAAAGGAAAAGAATAATTCTATTCTAGGGTGGCCTCAGGCAAGCCTGAATGAAAAGTTTCTAACCACCAGATATTATAGAGAAGAACAAACCTTTTAAGGGAAGGCCTGAGTCAATGGAAGCAAGAATAAACACTGGATAGTTCAAAGTGAAGTGATTTGTGCACCTCTAGCACATAGAGGATCATCTCTCAAAGCTTATGGCCTGCCTTCGATAAAAATAGTGGAAGACCAGATTTTCTGAATAGAGCTTATGTTCACAAGTCTAATGCTGGAGGCCTAATTCCTGGCTGCAACTCATTAAACAAACCTTTGCCATAAAATTCATTTTACTAGCAAACATAGCTTCCCTTCTTTCAACTCACTGCAACAGATAACATCTTAAACTTCCCATCGGGTGATGTCTTTCTATTTGTTACTTTCCAACTCAGTTTGCTACTATTAATTAAATAACAAATCAGAAAATTGCTTCTAAAATTATGAGAAACAAAACCCCCAGAACATACTTTTGTGTGATTAGTAACTGGTACTAGCACTTGCAAAACATCAAAGGCTTCTCTAAACATAGACTTTCATCAGTGATGCTGCAAGCCTTCATCTAATCTTTTATGATTTCCTATGCGGAAACATCAAAAGAGAAAGAAAAGAATAGCACTATTCCAAAGCAAGTGCTCTGTGTGAAAAACATGTGTTTAGCTACAACACACATAAAATGTAAGAGGGAAATTATTATTTACGTGAGACGTATTTTAATAAACATCATCATTAGCTCCCTATCTTTTCCTGTCAGGAACAAGGATTTGTGAGGTTCAAAATCATGTCCAAAGCTCAAGCGATTTCTGGAAGAAAATGAAAAAGAATTAGAAAGTATCTAATGTATAAGTCTTCAAAGCAAGAGGCTCAATTTATGTTCATTTTTACTTACTGAAACACATTCTGCATATTTTATTGTTTCTGTCATCTTGTTATAATCCATCAAAAGAGTTTTCAAAGAACATTAAGTCCTATAAATAAACAAACTGTGAATTATATGTACGGGACAAAAATACAACAATTGCTATCAAAAGTATTACTTATAGGCTTTTGTTACATGAAGTAATTAGATTAGTCAATCGTTTTCTATTACTCTGCCACTAAACAACACAAGTTTCAGAAGACACAATCCAAAAATCTTAAGTGTCATGAGAGTTGCATTTCTATTTCTGAGTTGTTGTGGCTATCTTGTTCCCACATGCATCTTAACTTCATCCTTACCCCCAGCAATGAGTATTTACTTTTCCATATAATTCTTATCTTCTTATTATCTTCACAATGAATTTTTTGTAGGAAATTTCATATGACCTGAAGGTCTTACACGCAATACTCGATAGAAGTGTTTAAGTGACACTCACAGTTTGAAATTACCATTACCATACCACAACAGATAAAGGGGTTGGGGGAGTTCAGTAGGTTTGACTTTTACGTTGATATTTGATCCTGCCATGGGAGACACTGAACTATACGTGGAATACTATTTAAACAGTTTAATAAAAAATTTAGGAACCTAAAGATGCTCAGCAATTAAGAAAAAAAAGCAGACATAAAACCTAAAAGGTTTTCACTTAAGTTCAGTTAACTGATTAACAGTTAATCTTTTAGATAGCAGGTTTGGCTTTCCACACTTAGAGCTTTGTAGGATCACAACTGATAGCAGAGGCCCTTTTGGGTCTACCTCTTTATTTTCCATACTTACAATGAGGAAACAAGCACCAATCATTACTGCCTTGATTCTCACATCAAGATCTACAGGGACCTGGATCCCAAAGTTGGCAGTGTTGGTAAAGACATTGTTTACAAATCCAGACCAGTACTTGGAAATTTTGCCAATCGTTGACATCTCATTGAGAGTTTTTACCTGCACCAATAAAAAATAGGAATACACCTAACTGTAAATAAATCAAGTACACACCAGTATCTCCACAGAATTAATGACTGTGCCCTGACACACAGAGTATGCTACAGTTGTCAGGTTGTTCTTTTATTCTTATCATTGAGATGCTCTATTAGTGTCAGATTTTCCTTTAGGAGTGGCACACAAGAAAGGGTCTCAAGTTTGGAAACATCAGCATCTTTAGAGCTGACAGAAAAGTGGTGGAAATGAGATGTAAAAATTTACACCATACATTTGCTCTTCTTTCACAATGATTTTGTTTTCTACATTGTGTTTCTGATATGCTCCA
Organism: Coracopsis vasa; assembly: GCA_026283785.1. Lineage (NCBI taxonomy): Eukaryota > Metazoa > Chordata > Aves > Psittaciformes > Psittacidae > Coracopsis > Coracopsis vasa. The sequence continues at coordinate 14,026 of JANHGB010067536.1, forward strand.
AATCATAACAGTACCAATGCTGCAGACCACTTTCCCTTACAACTGACAGATAAGTTTTCAATTATGTAGCTATCTGCATGTTTCTCACAGTATACTGAGATTTTTGGTCAGTACCCAGTGAAGTCTACTTATTTGGCTAACAAGTTGATCAATGAAGAAGCTCTTTTATGATTCCTTAATTAAGGAAAAGCACTTTGTTCACATCAGAAAACTCTGTGCAGGGTTTCTTTGATTATCTCCCATTCTCCCTCTCATCCATTACATATCTCAACGGCTCCTCAGAATTATTTTTCTCCCGATAAATGTTGTCAAATGAATTTAGACATATTGGACAGTAGTCCTGCCTGTGGTTCTCAGTCTAAAAGTAATGAAGACAGCAGATTCAGTGCCACAGGATTCAAGGGACTGTTTCAGCTAACAGTGAATCCATGTGGGATAAAACCCTGAGTTTGTGAGAATCAATGGCTGAGTGCTCAAGGACTATAGAATATAAGGACTATAGAATATGAGGACTTCACCTAGCAACTTCTTTATTTCCTTGAAGGGATTGTCACTCCTGTCCAGAAAACATCTGTAGGAATCTGAGTGTACAAGTCAGGAACTCCAATGCGCTTTGTTGTACTTCTGTTCCATAATTATAGCAACATATTTTTAAGGGTAGAATCACAGGATTTTTGAGTGAGAAATTTATTCAAAGTAGTAAAACCTTAAAATTCTTAACTCTCACAAGAAACATACCTCGAAGTCAACATCTTCGAAACAGCCACAAGTTGCATATGGGCCAATTATTTTTAGTACATCTTCTTTACTTTCATTCTGTATAGTAAACTTTGGCAGAAAAGGGTCCCAGTTCTGTACAACATACCCAGCTATTGTACCTGGTGGGGACTGAACTTCTAACTAGCAAAAACAAAAGAGAAAACAAAGATCTTCTAAAGTAACTTTATAGTAGTATATTTAAAAAGTGTATTGTTTATATAATGACAAAATACATAACTTTACCAAACTGTCAACTGGATATTACAAGGCTATGTGGTGGTGGGTTTAAATATATTGGACAATATAAAAGTCAAAAGCTGCACCAGAAGCTAATATCTTATGTATAAGATTTGATAAAAACTATACACTGTGAAAAATTTTTGTAATTATAATCAATGAGTATCCTTATAAACTTTTTTCATACAGTAGCTGTGCTACCAAAGGACCTCTTTTAAAAAGGATCTTGATGCAGTACTGAGAAGGTAGGTAGATGAGTTGGCTCTTAAAGCATTTTCATAAAAACAAGAAAAATATCTGAATGAGAGTCCAAAACAATGAGAAAAGACCTGGTAAATTATAGGATCTGTGGTTTTCTCTAAAAGCAGCTTATTTTCAAGAGATATACGGCCTTGAGGAGAAAGAGCCATGCAGTGAAGCATCAGCTGATTGAGAGAGCTGCTTCCCAGTCATACCCACACATACTAATGGTTTTCAGGTATTTTCTATCCTTCACACTCAGGGAGTATAGTGGGTGATTTCCATCTGTAGCACTGATATTAGTCTGTGTCAGGGCAAGCAGTGTTTTGGGGTGTTACCTGACTGGAGAGATATCTGTATCATCAGACAAAAAAGCTTGGGATGTCAGGAAGTAAAGACCCATGAAAGATGGGAGGCATGCTGGGAATGTGCCCCATTTATCAATAGTTACTTCTAAGCAAAGGCCTCCATGCACTCCTCCAGACTAAGATGTGGGTGTAAATCTCTTCCTGCCATCCTCACAGGGGTTGCACAAGGCTTTATTAATGCTGTGCACATACTACGAGCAGCTCAGACAAAGGGCAGTTAGGATCCACTCACCTCTTGCAGGAAACAGGGGAACCAGCAGCTGTTGCATCTCAAAGGTCTGTTCACTGTAATCACTTCTTGGCCCATGTTATCAGCAATCCTTATGGTGAAAGACCTTATAGGCGAACACAGATTACGATCAAAGCAATAATTTTCTTCTACTGCAAAGTAAACTCTTTGTCCCAAATGGTTTTTTATCTCGTATTTGCTGGAGGTCTCTGTGCCAACTATGGCTAATGAAGCAAAATAAGTAGAAAATTGCCTCAATATAATATTAGCATATATATTAGAATATATTCTAAAAAAATCTATGGAACAAAGTGTAATAATTGAAGTAATGACACAAAGGAAAAATGCAATTATAAGGAAATAATAATAACAGGTCTGTATTTTGAAGGAACATTTAGTTCAAAGATTCTGATTTGCTGTACACTAAATTACATTATCACAAAACAGAATTCAGCTGAGTTTTAGTTTGAGCTTTTTCTTACTTTATCATCTGTGAAAAGTAAAATATGAGGCTGTCCTACATCAGCGAGCAAAACTTTCACCCGGTGAGGTAGCCAAAAATCAGGACAAAAACATTTTGAAGGCAGAAATGCATTTTAATATGTTTTACATTCAGAACTTAATACTTGTTCAGTGCTTTTAAATTCTGAGGAATAGAAAACAGATGCCTCCAAAAGGCTTCCAAGTCTTGCCCCCACCTCACTGAAGTCACCATACCTTCAAGGAGCTCCACTTGCTGATGAATAATTATCCGGTCCAGCTGTTAAAAATAAATAAATAAATAAAGAAGATGGTGGGTGCTGGAAAGGTCTGGGGCTACTGGTAATCACCATCATCTGTCTATTCTTATTGCTTATCTCCCTTTTACAAGGTTCCCTTTCCTTCCAGAGGTGCATAAGTTGGGTGCTCAAGGTCTATCTCAAGTCACGCTTTAGACATCTCTGAAATGATGACTGAAGAGTGTGACATTGGGTGTTGTGGTTATATAATTCACACGCATATTTGAAGAAAAACAAACTTTGAGGCTCAGGGGAGACCTTATCACCATGTTCCAGTATTTAAAGGGTGGCTACAGAGAAGACGGAGACTCCCTTTTGACCAGGAGTCACATGGAAAAGACAAGGGGTACAGGTTACTGCTGTGGAGATTCTGATCAGACACAAAAGGAAAACTTTTCACAATGAGAACAATTAACTGTTGGAAAGTGGTGGATTCCCTGACAATGGGCACTTTTAAGATTCAGCTGAAAGGGAGCTGGGACAATTAGTCTAGATCAACTAAGACAGGTTGACCAGGTGATACTGGAGGTCCCTTCCAACCTGGCATTCTATGGTTCTACGACTCATCACTGAGAGAACGAGGAAGACAACAGCAATGGAAAGATATATGTGAAAAGCAGGACCCATTTCAGACTCCTGTTCCTCCCTCCTGCTCTTGGCCCCTTACCCCAAAGCTAAGGTTAGTGCTGGGCACCATGGCAGTGAAAAAGTGAATGAGTTTGGACTCAAGCTGAAAACATGCTGCAGCCACATCCAAAGCGCCTCACTAGAGCAGCCTAGCAAGGCAATTAGGTGATGACAGCAAAGGCACACACAATCTTTAATACTCTGATCTCAGGCACTGGAAGTTCAGGCACTGGGAGTTCTGCACCCTAAATCTGGCAGTCACACCAGGATGCCAGAACTGGCAAAGCAACACTCCACAGAGAAACCCTCAGCGTACTGAAACTGTCTTCCCCTGCGAGCTGGTTACAAATGCAGGAGAATAACTGCCACAATACCCTTGCTTTGCTGTGCTTACAATCCCTCCGACATTACTCTTCTTTAGAGAACAGTCATTAGCATTATAAAATCAGCAAGACTTAATTTCAGTCTACCTCTCAGTTTTATGTGACTTTTTATGCCTGTTTTATGTGATAGTTTAGGCTTTGCTAATCTTTTTTTCCTTAAATTCCTGATGGGCAAACACGTGGCACAGGCTTTTGCTGTTACTCACAGCTGCAGACAGAAAGCACACAGCGACCTTCTGAGACCAGCATGTCACTGCTCTCCAGCATCTGTATCTTTTACAATTGATAAATCTTGCCTGGTACGTATTCAAACTGTTGCAGCCATTTGTCAGTTCTCATCATCTCCTGCAGCTAGTTCAGGCTGCAAAGAAAAGCTGGTACAAGAGAAACTTCTTTACCCCTTTCATTAATTTCTGAAATGTGCATGCCAGTAATTGAAATAATAAAAAATATTTGAACTTAAAAATTTTCTCTCAAGGATCTCTGCTCTTTGTTGTTTAGGTTTCATGAGAGACCTGAACTCTTGCAACTCGTGGGAAGTGCTCTGATGATATAAAGAGAATAAACACGTTAAAGATGGTAGAGCTGTATCAGTATTTTAGTTTTAATTTTAATATGGATTTCTTTGCCCCACACAGACTTTCACAAGGAAAAGAAAACGAAGGAGACTGAACTGTTAAAAGCTTTGAGTGATTTTGGTCTGTTTATTGGTTTATTGTGAGCATGTATAAAAATTGTTGAGACAACATGGCAGTGACACTTGTTAGGCTTGTTTTGCTTTCCCTGGTTTGGGCAAGACAGCTATTCTGATGCACCTTTTGTTGGGACACTTGTGGATTAAGTGAATTCTGCACTTGCATTTGAAAGCATGTAAAGCCCTTTTGTTTACAAGGATCTGAGCCCTCTTGAGTTCAAATATGTTAAAATTCCTTATACACAGCTAATTCTTAGTATTCTGTTTTGTGGAAATTAAATTTATGTCTGATCAGTCTAAACAAGTCTAAACTAAGAAGCATTTACAAAATTGGTTAAGCCTGAATGGTGGCACAACATGCTGTTAAGCTACTTGGAAAGTTCTCCAAGGTCTGGTCTGCATATTTCTGCTACAGGAAAAGGTTCCCTTGATTTTTGTGATGGACACTGGACAATTCCTCAAACTCTGGCTGCGATCTAGAAGATAATAATGAGGTTTGGTCAAATTTTTTTTGTAGGAAATTGGTTTGAGTGTCACTTCTGTGACAGTGAAAGAACGGTATCTGTTTGCCAAGGCAGAAGCAAGTTATTGGCCATTTTTGGTGCACCTTGAACAGCTGAGCAAATCACTCCTCAGACTAAACAATGTAGCTTCCACAGTCTGTGATCAAATGCTCAAATAATTGACAACTGATATTTTGTGCATGGGCACCATGAAATGAAAATATAGCTCCACATGAAAGATGATATCCATAGTGACTCCCAGTTTCATTAGCTATCTGGGTAACTTAGCTCGAAATATAAGATGTACTCAATTTCTGTTTCTGTACAAAACTACCAGAGTTGTATATCTAAAATACAGACCTCAAGAGAAATAAATATTTCCCAGCACCACCAAAATACAAATACAGCAGAACTGCGTGTATTAGAATCACAGCCTGACCATCCTGAGACCCAATTCTGTTCCTGACCATACGAGGCAGGGTGTATGACCCGTTACTCAGCATACATAAGAGCAGCAGAATCCAGCCACACCTGAAATGCAAACAGGACTCAGTGTTAAGGCAGTAACAGGGAGTGACTCTCCCAGCAAGAAAATGCAGGAAGAGATGAAACTTCTGGAATAAAGCTGCAGACCATCCCAGGTCTGAGCTACAGGGACTGATTGTTTTCACACAGCGAGATGGACAGCTCACATTTAGCAGTAGGACGGAGAAGACATTAGTATTCCTTTTCCCTCCCCTGCCTGTGATCTACTGGTCTGCTTCCATTTCCAAGCATTTTCCTCTCTTGGGCACTAGCACTTTCCTGCCCTATGACCCAACACAATGCAGGTGCAGGTTTGTAGCTGCCCAGACTTACGCTCACAAGTTGTGTCCTTGAGAACTTTTCTCCCCAGGACCTTACATCTAACCTGGAGAGCACTGTTATGGGCAGGAGTTTGCTCATGAGACCTTTATGTTCCTCAAAGGATGAGTTGCAAGGAGGTGACAATTCCTTCACACGCTGTCTGTTTTAATCTTTTTGAGGCAGGCCAGAGTTTGATAGCCATTTCCCTGAGGGTGAGCTCTTAAGCAGCTGGAAGAAAACTGGGGGGACAATGAGCAGTATAATAATATGATCTAGAAAAAGTCCTAGAGGGAAGAAAACCATGATTTTAGTGCAAGGAGAGGTGCGTGCACAACAAATGGATTTCATGCAAATGAATGGCCACAATGAAGGAAGAGCTTGTCAGTCCTATGGCTCCTTATTTCATAGTAATATAAAACAACAAAAAAGCCTTTTCATCCCCACCTGTCCCTCCCCCAAGAAAAACAAAACAAAACAAAACAAAGACAATTCTAACATTTGGAAAGTTTCAGGACCTGGTTCAGGTACTCCAGACCAGGTGGCAAGTTATGAGGGAGTGATGTTTGCTTCCAGAGGCTTGTTGGTTCAACAGGTTTATTCTCTTCAGAAAGGTCAGAAGAACCAGGGAGGTAATCCTTAAAAATTGGGTTGGTTTGTCCCTGAGATTCTGCAGGAAAAGAAGAAAATAAAATAATAATCAGAAATTAACAGGATCAAACAGCAGCTAGCTGTTCAGGTCAAAACTGGAACAATGTCACATTCTGCCTGTGACTATATCAGCATTTTAATTCAGATCAGGAGTGAGGATCTGAAACAAATCTTCTGATGGTCCCACACTTAGAGCACTCTGCTTCACTTTATAAAGCATTCTTAGAATATGCAAAGTGGAATTGCTGTAGATGAAGCTAACCAGGAGATGTGTATGGTCTTGGAGGGTAGCTAATCTGCTCTGACAGGTTGCAAGCACTGAGTCTGTGTGACAAGGCTGGAGCTGGTCTCGATTCACACACAGGATGGCCATAAGCTCCTCAGCACAGGCTGCTGAGCCCTGCTCCCCATGAGCTGCCCTGCATGCTAATGTATACCAGGTTGCTGAAGGCTTGCTTCTAGCAAGATGCTTTCTAGCATCTTGAGGGAATGCATATTTTCTCTTAATTAGAGATAATCTTTCCAGAGATCTCAGATTCCCTAAGCTAGATGTTACAACTTTGGTATCAAAGTCTAAACAACCTCTTACAGTGTATTATTCATTATTATCTTAATGAGAAGATCAGATATCATTAAGCTGTGTTTTCTGGTTTGCTATTGCAAACTCATCCTTTAGGACACAGTGATGGTTACCTTGGCTAGTGCTGTGAAGGTAATGAGAGTATTTACTGTTACAGGCACCTGAATGCCTGCACCCCTTCATATGCACAGGCACAGTCTCTGAGTGCACAGTGATCACCTTAGCCATTTCATTCTCAGCAAACTCAGCAAAACCAGTAGGTTTTACTCTGAGCATCTTTCCACAGCCTTCACTAACACTGGCTCTGCCAGAACAAGCAAGAGCAAGCTGAAGCTCTCTGCATATAAAATGGCAAATCCTTCTAATAATAAGATGAGCCTCTCTGCTTCAGCAGTAAAGCAGTACCCAAACTGATCATTTTTATCTCATGTGTGACAATACATAGTCGTGATGGGGTTTGAGGTCCAGAATGAATTTTGGCTCTAAGTCTGAAGCTCTCTTTTTCTGTTGTGGGTTTAAATGAGATCCTTTAGCATTATTTGAACTCACTGTGGCCGATTCATCATTTAATCATATTTTGATCTTAATTTGTCTTTGCAGCTACTGCGTTCTTTCAAAGTCTGAGACCACAGGAAGAAGAAGTAACCTCTTTGAATTTGTAGCTGGCTTTTAAAAATGCATAACTGGGTAATAAATATTTTATAGGCTCTTCTGCATCATTTTACCTCACAGGGTTCTGTTACTGCCGTAACTCTTGTTGTTACATGAAATGCCATGAAGTGGCCGAGTGTTAGTGTTACTCTCGAATAATAAAGAGGAAAAGAAAGACAACAAATTGCAGTTCTACCTGTCAAATTTTAAGCTATACAAAAATCAAACAGTAAATACATTAAATATTCATGACAATCAGAGCTACTCTGACACTTTGTCTATTTTTGTGGATGTTTCCCATTTCATTTATGGTATGGGAAAACTTAAAAGTTAGCATATGATACAGTGAGCTTTCTGTACAAACATAATTTGTAGAGTAGCATTACTTGTTCCTAAAAGAAGTATATTATCAAGTCCCTTCATTTTGAAAACCATATTACACAACATTACTATTTTCATACTTATGTTAACTAATTTGCATTAAAAACATACAAACCCAGATCTCTTATATGGCTAAAGATAAGCAAAGTATATATAAAACCCCCAGTATATTGCAAGAGTACAACAATGCCATAAAACCTGCTTGCTGCTGAATACCTTTTAATGTTGTAAATGCAGAATGTCGTAAGTATTTTGGGGGCAAAGAGGGGTAAACATTTGACAAACTTAAATAGACATTGCTGAAAGTCCCTAGGCCAGCATCTGCCTTTGTACATCACAACAGGGTGACCTCTGTGGAGTTGTATTCATGATGAGAAAAAATAGATTTGTGTCCTTCTGCTTAGCTTAAGTATTTGAAAGCATGGAGAAAATAAATTTAGAAGGCTGGTTAGATCAGCATGCTGCAATGTTTGCCGATAGCCCTGAGTACCCACCCAGCTGCAGCTAAAACACAATGTGTGACAAAGATGAACCCAGATAGGAGTAATCTGATTAAATTCAGTTATTCTTCAGATATTTGTTTTTTCCCTGCATGGTTATCAGGACTCTGGCCAGTTCTGAAAGTGAAAAAGCATTTGCCGATTTGGTATTTTTTAAGTGGAATAAGAAAGAAATGTGCAAAAATATTGGTACCTTTGGCTCAATACCTGCCTTTCCCAAGCATTCTGAACCAACAACTTTAAGCACAAAAATACAAATGCTATATTTTTGATTGAATGTAGATGTTAACATTTTATAACATTTTATTCAAATAAATTCTCGTATAGATTTTAGTCTCCTTAGGAGCCTCTTGAACGCTAAAAAATTAAAGGAAGCCAAAACAATTGCACTTTGGCTGATGTGGTTTTAGCCTGAAACTCTCATTTCATCAGACTGCTGATTGCTGGAAATGTACAAGACTGTAGTTTTCTGTAAACATGATCTAAAAATACAGACTATAGATGCACTTACCTTGAGAGGCCATGAAGCTTCCTGAGTTACTTCTTCAAAGGAAGCCAGGTTAAAAGAAAAGGCTTTTCTTGTTGCAGCAAAGAAAAAAAGAGCACAGCATGCACAAAACTTCAGAAGGTGTCTGTCTACTTCATATCAGCTTACAAAGAACTGGAGGAAATGTATTGCTTTTCTCATGTTCCAGAACACTGCATTTTATGTCGATGGACAACAGGGGGAGATGATGCTAACAAACAAGAAAAACACTATTCAAGTTGTTTGCACCAATGGCAAAAGTGTTTTGTGAATACGAAAAGGCACAACTTCAATGTACCTACTGGCTAACTGAACACATTTGACCTAAAATTCTGCTTTATAATGTATGTATATATTCTGAGACTACACAAATTCTGTCTTTATAATTCAATATTTATGTTTCCATTTCTTCAGGGTATCCAGTAAAGACAGAGGAGCTAATTACCTGTATTTCCCTACTGCTGTCCCCCAGTCAACTCTTCCAATGCACAAAGCAGGAAAATCTACCTTGGATGTATCACTGTATTCCACCTATGCAGCATAAGCCTCCCCTGCAACGGGTGTCATGGCTTCATACAGACCCAGAAAATGATTCTGTAACCCACCCCCTGCACACACACACCCCATGCATCTGTGTGAGGGGTTTAAACTGGATTTGGAGAATTAAAACAGACTCACTGTGCTTTGCTTCAGACAAGCACCATCCATACCAAAACGTAACACATGTAATCACTCATACTGCACTGGGAGAAAAGGAAGAGGAGGAGGGAGGATAACCTTGACTTACCAGCTCATATTTCTGCCTCAAGTGCCCAAGTCACCATGGAGATCCTCACGCACATGCGATCTGCAGGCAGATAAGAAGCATGGCTGCAAAAATGGCAGAGCCAATGCACAGAGCCCAGCAGAGCAGACTGAGGTGTTGGGGACCGTTTTCTGTTTTCTCTGCTAGTATAAGTCCTACTGGTTTGAAATGGTCTCTAGGAGCATGTCTGAGCAGATTTAACTCCAGAGTTTGTTGTTCAGGAAGATGCTGATGAGGATTCTCTGAAGGAAGAATACAGAAAAACCTTCCCCCCCAAAAAATACAAAAAAAGATATGACGTCTGATTTTTATTGACTATGTTCACAAATGCAAGGGCCTCAGGTCTACGTACAGAATGTGTTAGAATTTAGCTATGTGAAAATTCTTAGGAGTTTATCATTGCCTGCTCGGGAAGTCCTTGTGCGCGCATCCCTGGAAACTCCAGTGAAGAGAGGGCAGCCCACAGACAAAAATCTGGTTGGTGTAAAATGGGCACTAAACAACTCTTTCTGGACTGGGAAGAAGTTCGACATCACTGGAAATAGAGATTAAGAATGACTAAAAATTTTTGCTTCCTTTCTCCCTGTCAAAGATGTGCTTCTTTGGAGCAGAGGATCTAACCTGGAGAGCAAACACCAACAGATATAGTAAACCTAATCTTGAAAACGACAGATAAAAACACAGGCAAGACAGTACTTACCTACCTTAAAAAGGAATAAAGATTCACTTTACCTCTCAGAAAACCAAAGAAAAAAAATATCCCAATAACTAAACCAAAGAAAAAAAACATCCCAGTAATTCTGTCAATGCATAAAGCAAGTGCAGAACATTAAGAAAGGTGCCTAAAACAGACATTCTAAAAGTAAAATATGCTGAAAGAAGACACTTCAAACATTTTAAAGGCTTTTTGAGACGTCCAAGTAGCTCACTTGCTGATCTGGAGAAGCACAGAGGTGCCAAGGCAGCCTGTCTGTGCTGTACTCAGCAACTGTAACATGGGACCAGCCCCAGTCCATTCCTGCAGCCATTGCAGGCTGTGCTGGGAGCTGCTGACACTACAGAACAGGCTTCCAGGCAAGGGCCATGGTGGCACAGGCAGCATGCCAGGTCTCATTATCCTTATGCTCATGAAATAAACATTTCCTCGAAGCTGTTCTGCCCCAAAAAGCTGATTTTCTGACATTATTTACAAAATTGCAGTAAATAGTTACTAAAAAGATAGAAAACTTGGTTTGAACTGCATTTTATATTTTTCCATTTCTTTCCAGATTTTTCCATTTCTTTCCCAGATTTCCATATCTTTTGCAATGTCTCCTCCTACCCTATTCTTTTTGTTTTATACTGAAGCAATAATTTTAGTAGATTATATCAATAGATTTCTGCAGGATTTGTAAACAATAGTCTTGAATTGACGTATGTCCTTACAAGTAAAACTATGTTTAATAATTTCTTTAATCTGAACTTTGCCTTTTTTAATTTTTTATTTTTTAATAAAATAATTTTTTTAATAAAAACGGCCTCAAATAAGGCCTTCCATAGCAGAAGACTTAATCATAATTATCCAGGCACAAATGCAGCCATTCTTTGGTGCTATTTAGAAATGCACAGGAAAAACTACTGAAGAAATCAGGACAAACCTTTGAAGAATTGCGCACAACTATTTCTAGTCAAGTCTTAAGGACCTCAGAAGGCAGTGACAACACCCATAGGGGAATTCTGCCAAGTCACAGAGCTTGCTGCCTCTGCCCCTTGAAGAAGGCTCCAGGGGATCACAGCCTACATTAACTCTATCATCAGGAGCCTGAGCACTAAAATATACTTCCTTCCTCTGTACAAACATGGCAGACATCTGTAACACATTCACAGGTATTAAAAATAAATAAATAAATAAACTGAATTTGCGTATATATATATACCCTCTACCTATAAAATATACTTGCTCTATCCCGTGCTGTACAGCCTATAAAAAATGATGGGCAAATCATCAGAAGGTGCAGCATGGATCCATTAAAATCAATGAGACTATTCAGATCAGGGCAAGCAGTGCTTGAGTGAAGGAGTTTATACATCTAGAACCTTTTGTTTCTTCCTTTTGCATTCTATAATTACGACTTCTTCAAAAGCACTGGGATCCATCCCCACTAAGCTTATGCACAAACACCACTGCAGTTAAAGGCTGTTACACAAACTACTGCAGCCTGTAGGAAAACTAACCATGGACTAAGACATCATTGTCCCAGAACACCACAGAACCAAAACACAGATTTGCATCCAGAAAGCATATAGTAATAGTCAGCCAGGTAGATCAATAGGGCAAAGATACCATATGGCTCAGCATAGGTGCTGCTTTTCTGGAGCCTAATAATTCTTCTGTTTTCTACAGGCACCAGAGTCAGAATATGGCAAAGGTTTCACAAGAAACAAAACACTTTCATTAGCGGTCAGAAGCGCCAAGAGACAGCAACAAAACTCAAAGTTATTAGGGAATGCTGATTTCTTGTCCTGCTCCTTTCTGCTTGGAAAACTGCCTTATAAACCTGGTGCAAGATATTTGCCCTTGTACACAGTGGGAAAAAGACAACAATGCCCTTTCCCCCACTGTCTCACTGTTGGCTTCCCCAGGTAAGCAGGAACTGCCTCTTCTCTTGTCTGTGTAGTCTAGACTTTCAGGCAAGAGACCTCAGCTCCTCCCCACCTGCCTTTACTGAAGTCCAAGCAGCCAGGGACGCCCGGTGCTATCCAGCAAGCAGGTTGAGGAGAGTGTGCCCACATCATGACATGCATCTGAAACATCACCAAGCAATGCCTGAGCTTCCCTTCTACTAAGAGGGGTGATCACTAATGCCCATTTCCATTTAAAATTTCCTTTCTTTTAAAATACTAATTTTCACCAGCATTAAAATGCATTGCTATTGTCAGTATTTTAATAGAAAATTATATAGCCTTATTCCTTTTTTTAGACTTGCCTTTAGTACAGGAAGAAATGCTGAGCATGAGTGTATCACACTGTGACCCTGTGCAATAAGAAGCTCCAAGGATTTTTACCGAGTATTGCTTTCTGCACTAGGGAAAAAAAAAAAAAAACAAAAAAGAAGAAATAGATTTCTAAACCCAGCTACTGTCTAGTATGGAACTCACCTTGAACTTTGGTTTGTGAGGCGTCTTGCTTCAGCTCATGTCTACAGTAACTCCTCCCCTCCGAAGACGTCTGCAGTTATGCTGAAATACTGCAGGCAGCAGCCTGGCATCGGCAGTGCTGACCGGCTGGTTCGCCAGTCAGTTCCCGTGCTGACAGCACACGTATCACACACAGCGCTGCAGAACAGGCTTCTCTCATTTGCCTGTCGATGATAGGGTTACCATAGCTATTCAACGAGGTGACCACTGTGCATGAATTAATAGAGAAATACAACCTTCAAAATAACAACTGTACAGCAATCCGCTCTTTATTTTGCATTTAACTGAACTGGGAGAAATGGGATCAAAACAGCAATCTTAAAACGATTGCATAAGAAAAGATCAAGAAAGAAACCTTCAAAGCATTTGTATTTAGAAATGGTACAAGGGTACTGAATATGTGCCAGAAATTTTAATGCTACACCCAGCGAGTACTGATATGGGTCAGAGCCTGAATATAGATGTCAGCAAAATGCAGCAACCAGCTGGAAATTCGTAACTCAGCTTCCATACCCAATTTGGGCACAGTAGATGAAGAAGGCTTTTGGGTGTTTTGCCTGTTTCATTGGGGTTTGGGGAAAGAGATGTTTGGGGTTTGGTTTTGTCAGGTTTTCATGGGTTTAGGGGCTTGGGGATTTTTTGGGGGGAGGTTGGGGGTAGTTTGTTATTGTTTGGTTGGTTTGGGTTTTTTGTATGTTTGTTGATTTGGGGGTTATTATGTTGTTGGGGTTTTGGAGGTTAGGTTTTTTGGGTTTTTTTGGGGGTGTTGTTTTGTGTTTTGGTGATTTTTGGTGGGGTTTTTTTTTTGTTTTTTTTTAAATCACATGTAAAATCTCATTCTCATGAAAATACAGCACACCGAGGGACTGTGGGTACTGCTGGTGAACACTGCCTCATGCACGTTCTTTCCTAGCAGTTCTAAAACAGCTGCATGAAACAAAATAGTGAATTCAAAACCAGACTCAAATATTACAATTTGAATCACATTTAGCATGTTTTAGGATAAAAGAAGAGGAGGTGTGGCCATAAGAATGTTGATTTATATAAGCAGACCAATGAGATTTAAGCAAAAATAAGGCCAGAAGTGAGCTGTGCGCAAGGCCTGAACATTCATCTTCCACCAAACCATGTGCCAAACCTTCTCTTTGGTCATGACAGAACTCTGATCTCTCACTGGAATTTGCCCTAATGAGCAAGCTAAGGAAATTTTTAAAAAATCTATCCTTTAGGTAAATATCTTTGAATATTTATTAGGTTGGAGTGTCAGAGAGAGTAACTTTATAGCTGTGTGGCAACAGCACTCTGAAGGTATGCAAGTTTACTGCTTTAACTGTGTATTGGACACAAAGACATTTTATACCTCTTTTCCTGCTTGCTTTAGTAAACAGTACTGTGATTAATCTATTTTAACAAGCTGAAGTGAATTTTATCTGATTTTCTTGTTATTTTGGCTTGAAACCATTTGCCAAGTTCAACTGAAATTAAAAACCATCTCAGCTTCTTTTTGCTTACTAAACACAGACTCAACACTAAAAGAACTACATCTTGGCCTTCTTTACATGTAACCAAATCACTCTGAACAGTTTTCAGGCTGAAAGCAAACAGTAGGCATTCTTCCTTGGAAGTCATAAGCTTTCACAAGTCTAATCAAACTGCAACTGCTCAGCAGTCTCTAACAATTAGATATAGTGCGTGTGTCTAATTAAATTTTACCCATTCAAACCAGTGATAAAACAAGATAAAGTACTCAAACCATATACGCTGGTATATTGATAAGATACTTTCTTTCAGTACATTGAATGACAGAAGTTGTGGATACAAATGTAATTAACATTTTTGGTGATGATGCAGAACTTTGCTGGTCTTGAAAATTCATTAGGTAAAATTAGAACAATTGTGATTTACTGTAGAAAAAAAAACAGTATTTCCCTCATACATACCTCTCATTTTCCTTTTCTTTACATTGTGAAACATTTAAATTGCAAGAAAGCATACTGGGAAGCCAGTATATCAGAAAACACCAAGTATACTTTAGGTGCTTTTCCTTCTGTAAAATTTACTTAAATTAAAATCAACATTTGCATTCACCATCACATCAATAGTCTGATTTCTTCTCAAGGCACTAGGTAATGTCTACATTAGCCAACAGCACAGTCCAACAGCAGCAGACCTGTAGAAGGAAAAGACAGGCACTGAGGATTCACCTGTGCTCGGTGGCTCTGGGTTTTGCTTTGGTTCTTCTGTGGCTCTTCGGTTAAATGCTGTTGGTGGTTCCTGGTGTGCTCCTGGAGCACGTCTTCCAGTTTGGTTCCACCCAACAGGAATCAGTCTGCACACTCCAGGATCATTTCAAAACTACACCCAAGCACAGGAAGTGAGGATGACTAAGAGATTCCCTTTATAAACTGTGTATAAATTAAATCACTAACATGGACATACCCACCTGACTAGATTATTTGCTGTCAGATGACACCTATCATGAAAGACATTTCATTAAGGTGCAATAGATTTTTAGCAGTCATTACAATGTATCCCTGATGGTTGAGTTTTGCTAGTTCCATCTCTGGAAAATATAAGCCAACATTACTAAATTACTGTAGTACACTACTGGAGTGACTGTTTGCAACTTAATTGCTAATAACACAGATCCAGTGACCCAGAGGCGAACAGTTTTGTACTCATTTAGAGCACGAGGTGAACAGTCCTGGCACTCCCATGAGGGCTACAGCTATTCCAAGATTATCAGCTAATCTCCTCCACTTCTTCAGAAAGTCACCATTCAATATTCTAATTCTAAATTCAAAGTAAAAAAAAAACATTTTTCACTTTTTGAGGGAAGAAAACTAAGAGAAATGGATAAGACATCCACAAGATTTAACGATATAATGGTAACTCTATTAGGACATCAAAATTAATTTCAGTTTCCCTGAGGTATCTTATTTTAATTAACAAATCCATGCTCCTTCTCTATTAATTAGCATAGTGAAAGAATAATAAGTTTCAGATGAGCTTAATTCTAATACAGCTTTTCATCCCCTAAAAAAATAATAAAAGGAATTAAGGATCTCAATCCAATTTGTTTTATACATTTAGAAGCAATGTTTAGAATTTTACCTACTAGTACAGCACAACTATTAGTCAATTGTTTTAATTTGAAAATGTTTTGGTTTTGCAATTATTGCAAAATCATTTCAGACATTCAACCTATCAAAGGGATGACAGCGGCCCACTACGAAATGTAATTCTTGCCGAATACCAGGTAATTTTATTTTTCCTTATTATTTCCTACTGTTAAAACTGAGTGACTGCTATACTACTGATAAAATCACACATTTTTATAGACATGCTAATTCTTTACACTGCTCAAAACAGATCTGGAAAGATAACTTTTTTTTTTCCCCCAAGTTTGGTTTTCTTTTCCTCTCTTTGTGTCACAGTTCACTTACTAGTTGTCGTGGTTTACACCCAGCCAGTAGCTAAGTACCATGCAGCCGCTCACACACCCCTGCCTTCGCATCCATGGGTGGGATGGGGACAAGAAACAAAAGAATGTAAATCCTACAGAACAGCTTAATGACTAAAGTACAGTATAATACTACTACCAATAATAATGATATGGGAAATAACAAGGGAAGAGAATATAAAACTAAAATGGGAAAGAAAAAAAACAAAACCAATAAACACAAGTGATGCACAATGGAATTGCTCACCACCCACCAACCAATACCCAGCCCAGATACCCAGCCCAACCCAAGCAGCGATCTGCCCTTTCCAGGTAACTCCCCCCAGTGTATATACTGGGCATGATGTGCAGTAGTATGGAATACCCCTTTGGCTAGTTTGGGTCGGGTGTCCTGTCTCTGATCCCTCCCGGCTTCTTGTGCCCCTCCTCACTGGTATAGCATGAGAGACTGAAAAGTCCTTGACCAGGGTAAGTGCTACTGAGCAACAACTAAAGCACCGATGTGTTAATCAGCATTGTTCTCAGACTAAAGCCAAAACAGCACTGTACCAGCTACTAGGAAGGAAAAAAATAACTGTTACAGCTGCAACCAGGACACCAGGGAAAAATCACAAGTTTTTCCATTTGTTTTTGATTCCCAAAAGCCACAAGTTTGTAATTTAGATTCCTGCAAAGCACTTTGTAGATTCCCTGTTATATGAAGTAAAAGGAGAGAAAAAAGTATTAGCAAAGCATCAAAGTGCTTAGGTGAGCAAAAAAAAAGCCAAGGAGAAAACTTCTGCAGAGATGAAAATGTATTGATACTTGCAATTTCAAAACTACTTGTCCTTAAAGACAACCTGCTTTTTTGACTTAGCACCATCTGTAAAACAAACGAAAGCAAAAGAGGACACTAGGAAGTTATGTGTGCACAACTTTTCTAGTGTATCTTGGTAGCATTTTGCTTATATATTTCAAACTACCAGATTGAATATTTTCAACACTTTTCTGAAGATCAAAAGTCAAACCAGTTTTTATATAACAGGGAAAAAATAGCATTAAAGTAATAAAAAAATAGAAAAATATCTGAACAACTTAAAAATATGAGTTATAATGGAAAATGCATGCGAACTTCATTAATCCTTCTGCCAGCTCTGTCACTGCACAGTCCCTTTCTCTTCCAGCACTCATGGAGTGGGGAAGGGTAGGAACAGCTCTATGCCCATAACAAGATGTTCTGATAGTTAAAGTTGGTCCTCTTGTCTCCCCGTCTCAGCTTCCTTGATTTTAACTCCCTTGGGTTTAACCTGGACTGTTGTATATCCCATGAGATACCTAAGCAACAACCTGATAAGATTATCACTACGTTGCCTCTCATATATGCAGGAAAATGATGGGTATTCTCTCTAAAGATACTAAGAGCATAGAGAGTTCATTATCACAGATAAAAACCTTTTTTTGAAGAATATCTAAAGACCTTAGCTATGTTCGCTTTATTTTCAGCTCCTTTCTATCTCCATGTGGTCCATCACGGAAGCCTAATTTGCAGGTCACTCTCATATCTGTGTTTTTTCCTCAGGCACCTAATAGCAATCATTCTTTGTTTATTTTCAACAATTTGTGTCCCAGGTTTCTTAATGGAGGAAGATATTTCTCAGTAAAATGATTAACATGCTAACACCTTATAATTTGACTTTTCTAAAGGCTTTGTGATGTGTTTGGTATTTTACTCAGAAGAAACACAATAGTTAATAGAAACAAAATTTTTCTTAAGAAAACAGGGCAATTCCTTTATCTTCTTGGAACAGCCTTAATCATGGAAGACTAATACCACAGAGGCAGTGAACATCCTTATTTCTTGCTTTATGTTTTTTTATGGTTTTGAATAAGGATCTTAATTCTCAGGATTGAGATTGTTACTGTAGTGGACAGAGATGGAACCATTAATTTTCTAAAAAAATACAGTATTTCCTTAATGGGACTGTAAGTTAATGCTTAATAATAGAGCAAATAGCATCTTAATTATCCTGTACTTGCCAGTTCTCAAACTTACTGCATATCAGGTAAAAGTACAGTACTCCAGGTTCCAGATTTGTTCAAAAGAATAGAAAGTCAAAGAAGATTCCCCCCTGCTAAACAAACACACCATTTTCAAGTGGTAATTATACTAATTTACTCTAATACTTACAGTTTAAATACAGTAGACAGACAGAGGAAGAGTTAGTATACCAAATGCAGAAGATTTAATGAATTATAGCAGCAAGAAATGAGAATAATCAAATATTGCATGAAATTCTGCTCTCATTTACTCTGGCATAATAGTTTATTCTGGTGACTAGTATGTGAATGTGGCCTCTTCTGTATTTTTTTTTATACAAAGGATTATACATTTTATAGACTCCAACATTTGGTTAATGGTTACTAAATCTGGCATTTACAGAGACATTACGAAAGATGGTATTTATTTGCAATTTTATTTCCCTCATAGTGAAACGTAGAATCCATACAGCTGTACAATGAAAATGATTAGAATTGCTAGAAATGAAGGCCTCCTGGGAAAAAAAAAATATCAATAGCATAGTTTAACTACATGAACCATAATTGCATTATTAGCTCTGCTGTGCACTACCACAGGAAAGCTAATGACATGATTCTGAAGAAGCTTTATAGATTATGGAAAACTATATAACCTCTTGTGCTCCCATTGACAACACAAGTCATTTGAGATCCCTGCCATTATGGGAAGGAAAACTGCCTCATTTTTCACAAACCTTGTGAATATGTCTTTTCATGGATTTTAAATATTAACTGTATATATGCCCATGGACCAGTAGCTGCAATAACAAATAACTATTTGTTTAACCTTAGCTGTGGCAAATTTAGCAGTGAATTGTGTCTTCAGTCCCAGTCTAACAAATAAATGACTGTTGCAGAAGGAGCGAGGAAGTAAAGGCACTCCCCACTTCAGACACAGGCTTTCTCTGAGAGGTAGTGAGAGAATTGCTATCATAAACTGTCAGTGAAATGAAAAGTTGGATTTCTTTCAGAGTTCTAAGTATACTTACTGCTAAATCAATCTGCCTACAGTTTACTAGCATGATTCCAGCTTAAAAGCTGAAGACCAAAATAATTTTCATTACATTCTTACAACATGCAACAGTTATTCCCAGTGAATCACTCCCACTTTGTCTCTGTATTTCCCCCTCCTACCCAGTCCCCAGGTTGCAAAGACATAAATATAGGAAATATATAGAAAAAACCATAACCTTTTCAGTAGTTACTGAAATAGAAGAAATGCATAATCAAGATTATTAAGTCTTGAAAGGCAAAATAATCCAAGACACAATTCTAAAACGCTGGACCTGGGAGACATCTCATTTCCTCCATCACATTATACATATACAACTTGCTTGAGTAGCCAACTTGCACACATTTGCTTTTTGGCTCCTTAGTGATCTGCAACAGCTAATAAATATTCTTTTCTTACTTTACATGTGCAGTCATAGGCATATGTGGGTCTGCCTTGATTGCTGCCAGTTCACACCCATATAAGAATCAGCAGCTTTCTTTCACCAGGAAGGCTTAAAAGTGAATCTGTAGGCTCCATAGGAACTGAAAGAGAACCAAGCCATCCACGGCTCAAAGATGGGCATAATTAATTGCATCCATTTTAGGTCTTTGATCACTTCACCACACTGTACCAAGCAACCAAATCCTAAGCAGGCTCAGAGCAGGGCAGCCCAACTTGTCACTGCTTTCAGATCACAGCACTCAGTAAGCAGCAGGTTTGCTCCCTCTCCTGTGTACAGTAGCGCTTCTGCCCTCATTGGCACCATGAGAGCGTAAAGGAACTGAGAGTACAAGGGGGAAGACATGCCTTTAAACTGAATGTGGTGGAGCAGGCTAAAACACCCTGAATAGGAAGAAAGCTAATTTACCTGAAAAATATTGCATCATTATTAATGCGTTATCTTCTGTATAACTTACTGCTGAGGTGACTTACCACTCTGCAAATCTATTAATATGTTATGTCCATTTCTTCTTGAAAGGGTTAGCTTACTGAAGGAAGCACTAACTTGCTAAATCAAATTCTATAAACAAGGGAATTCCTAAATGGACATACAATTGTGATATACGAAAGATATGGCAGGTTAAAGTTCTATTTGCATAGGTTATTGGAAAACAATGTTTTATGAATGTCTGGAGCTTTTTTAGCTGGGTCCTGAGGAAATGTGCATGTTTCCAGGTTTATAGTTTCTACTGTCAAATTCTGCTGGGTTTACTTATGTGTGGTAAAATGTTGTCATCAAGTGGCCATTTATTCAACTACACAGCTTCCTCGTCCCTCTGAGGCAGGCTGCTTGCGTTTCCTTAGGTGATAACTTCCTATATTAAACTGTCTGGTTTGTGAATGTATTAACTCAGCTGCCACTAGTTCTGCAATTACATTACTCAAAACCAATTTTGATCCCAGTTGTTTTGAATCACCAAAAAGAGGGAGGAACTAGCAGCATCTGACCTCTTTATTAGAAAATCCAGCTGGATATTTTTCCTTAGTAGCGGAGGAGCATAACATGTCATTCTAATTCTACTAAGAGAAAATATGTATGGAAGCATTCCTCAATGTTATTGTACATACTCCCTTACAAACCATAGGGGGCATTATATTACCATGGTTTGTTCTTCTAATTTATCATTTTAGAATGACGCTCTGCTATTGTCATACTCATCAAGCTCTCAAAAACTATGTATTTACACCAACTCAAGAAATAAATGTAGAAAACTACATATTCTACATATTCTGCTGTTTCAAAGGTCTTTTTCAGGACATCCAAAGCGTGGGATATGCACACTTGTTTATCATCTGCAACTTAACTTAGATCCATTTTTGTACTTTTAAATCTCAGATTAATCTGTAAAGTGCCAAAAATCTGTTGTTGAGTGAATGTACAAAGAAAGGAAGGAACTAACCTTTGGGGAGAGATGAGAAAAGCAATATAACTTCAGAGTCCTAGGCTCTGCACAGCATGAGGGTATCCGCTCACACTTGACTTGAAATGCAGCCGCAGCGGTAATGGGAGAGGGCAGGATGGCTCTGGTCCAGCTCTGGTCCACCTGTGCCTTCGCACAGCACACCAGGCACACACAGGAGAACCTGTAATCTGCAATATCCAGTCAAATTACTTTGGCTTTGTCACCAAGTCTCAGCCAGTTTCCTGGTCCCCTGCGATGTTTCGTGTAAATACCCACCACACAGCCAGCAAAATCCCAGGGGATGGCTGGGTTGTGTTTTGCCCTGGGTGCCGCCACTCGGGAGCCTTTGGGCAGAGGCACGCGTTTGTTTCTACAACTGCAGTGATTTAAAACATCACTAACACTGTTCACCTCTCACACGGCTGTGTAACTGCCAACATAAGCACAGGTCTGTAAAATGGTGGTTTCCATAACCCTTTCTGAGTGTGCACTCCAGTTTACTGGTACAGCTCACACAGCTGGGTGCCGGGAGGGAGGGTTAATGTGCTAATCATTACAGCTGCTTCTGAAGCGCAATTTAATAATCTTTGCATGCTTTCTGCAGAAAGAAGGTTTGAGGATCTTGTAAACAGCAGAATTAAAGGCAATTTCAAAATTGGCTCACAATTTTTGTTTATAGGAATTATCTTTAAGGCAGCAAGAATGAAGCCTTTCAAACATAAAATTCACTGTGACTTAGCCCAAATTTAGAGAAAAAAAAAAAAGTACTAATTAGCAATCTTAGTGTTGAATCTAAGCTGATTTTAAACTTTAGTCTAACAGGAAAAGATTAATCAAAGAACAGATCTTTATCCTATGTATATAGAAAAAACTAAAATGGGCAGATTTTTTAGATTGCTTTAACAATGCATATTTTGACTAACCTAGAATGAACGCCACCCCCTGAGATTTGACACCCTGTATGGCATCAAGACGTCACCCCAGTTTCTTGTTCAAATAAAGACTTGTAGAAACAAGCTACAGGAGAAATGGACAAAATCAGAAGGACTAGATTGTAAAATGTCAACTGAGGCTTGGGTTCTGCAAGAGAAAAAAAAAAGATATATCAACCAATTCTATTAAGAATCTTTAGGAAAATTCAAGCTTTTAGTATTCATAAACACACTGCTAATTATAGACTGGCATCCTGAGGAGAGGAAAAGAACACACTGAGAAAGGTAGAAACATTTTGTAGTAAAATATGGGGATTTTGAACAACTTAAAGGAGCAAACTACTAAGATGGTTCCCCCAACTGAGAACTGTACTCTAATTTTCAAAAAGTTGGCTTTGCTTCATAACATACAGTTACTCTCCCATTCCTTTTAGTACAAAGATCCCTTGAATGCAGAAAGGATGCACTGATCACACTCCAGCCACCAAATGCTTGCAGGGAGCTTTGGTGAAGAAAATAAAGCCAGCTGCATCTTTCTAACAGCCACCACTGCCTGGTACCTCTAGTGAAGGTAAGGTGTGACTGCTTACTGACAGTTATCCTCATGGGTTTTGCTATCTCATAATACAAAGAACTAATACAATACTGAAAAAGCAGCAAGAAGTCAACCTCTGGTGTAGGTAGAGTGCCAGCTCCAGGAGCATCAGGAAAGTGTTGGTTGTACTGCACAGAGACATAAATGATTGAACAAGGAGAAAGTTCAGTGCTCTTGACACCTACAAAAACATTATCAAGAGAAAGAAAGGGAGATGGGGCCCTCTAATTGTATAATATTAGAAGAATACTTGCATAATTACAGAGCTACAGTGACAGCTGCTTACAATGTCCGCTATCACGCACTGTAGGTGGTAATTTATCCATAGGTTTCCCATCCATCTGAATGGAAAACGGCAGGGGGTGGCCTCTTGGCATCCCACATAATGGCAGACACTTTAAGCAACTACCATGCGCTAGGTCCCCATTTTAATTTTCGGGAAAGGATATGGACTCGCCTATTGCTTAGTGCCAATTTTAGGGATGTATTCTTCATTGTCGGAGATGTCGCAGGACAAACAGGAGACGAGCAAGGAACTCAAGTAAAGTTCCCAGGACTGTTTATTACAGACCTGATTTCTGGAAATTTCCCTTGAAACATATTCTCTACTGAGCACATTTTACAGGAGATGGGAAAGGAGAGCTGTGCCATTTAAAATTCAGGATGCTAAAATACCAGCAAATGTGAAGAAAACTGTTGGTAGTTTGAAATAATAATATATATCTATAAAAGCCTTCTTTGTTATTTTATTTATACCTCAATTATGTCACTTCTAAAAAGACAGTTTGGAAAGAAGGGCATATCTCAGTGCATATCCTTTCACCTCCTTCATGCATATGAGTATACAAAATTCACCTCAGGGTCAGAAATCAAATGGTTATTATGGCTTCAGAAGGAACATCACACATGCAGTGCTCTGTGGTGTCTCACAATACAGTCTCTTCATCTCTTCAGTTACCATCCACTCTTTATTAATAAGCAGTAAGCTGAAAACAGAGCAAAGCTTTAATCCTGTACTTCCTTTTGAGCAGGGGTGTGCTATCCTCACTTGCTTACAGCCTTCTCCTAATGCTATCCACATACCATAGCTTAAAATGGTATTTGCTTTATTTTTATTTCCATTTAAGAGTACGTTTTCATGTTTCCTGTAGAGTATTCTAATCACTTGTTGAGCAATGCTATCATAGACTTATTGCCTTGGTCTTACCATGCTTGGTGAGCTGCCAGAGCCTCCAGAAATAACAAAAGCCAGTTGCAGCCATGCCTATTATTCTCTATGCCATTAGGAAAAGCTGTCAGACTCACTTTGTCACTTTTGCAGCTGGGTGGCATTTATGAGGTGTGTTTCATGTTCTCACAGCATCACAGAAAAACACAAAACTATAATTTTAATTGGAGTAATCATAGGTATTATTCTTGCCACTGTATATTACATTAAGTTAATGAACTTTGGGAGATATACTTGAACACATCATCGAGATCAGCCCCATTCATTACAAACCGTATGCCTCATTTACATGGGGTTCCTAGCTTATTTTACTGGGGAAGAGGAATATGCACCCTCTGCAGTCAGCTCGACTTTTTTCTTCCACACACAAATTATTACTTCTGAGAGAACGGCTGAAGTGATAAAGAAAACAAAACAAGCATAAAAAGAATATACGCATACACTAACCTGGTGCTGTATCAAAGATTATACTGCTAAATATGAAGAAAGCATAAAATAAGGCTTTGAAAAGCTGTAGTTTCTTCCCTCCCCCCCTTTCTTTTTTTAATATATATTTGTCATGGGGAGGGTTAGGCAGCTTTTCCTACCATTCACCAGTACTCTCTGGAACTATGCTCTGCAAGCAGACTGCATGCAGGAAGGATCCCACCTTGCAGCTTTTGGTTCTTGTTTCCCTAGCCCCCCCTTCCCCTTAAATCTCAACTTGATTTAAAAAGAAAATAATCACAGCTGGTTTAGAGTTAAAATTAGCTTGAGGGAAAAGGGAACATCTCAAAAAGGATTAAAAAAACCCGATAAAAAACTACAGAAAAGCTACTCTTCCCTCCAGCTTTGTTGGAACAATCCTTTCCAATATTTGACTAAGGAACTCTCCCATCTATACTCCCTTCTCATTTTACTTGCTATGCCATATATACAACATATTATTTCTGAACCAGAATACACGTGTGCATTTTTATGTAACATATATGAGGCTGATATTGCTAGAGACATCTTTAGAGCTCTCCAAGGCCATTTCACAGACAGAAGCAATGCTCTTTCTCTATCTGCTGCTTTTCTTTTGTTGCCAACCAGGCCACCTAGAAACTCTTCTGCTCTATCATAGTTTGTGTTTCTTTGTCTCACATGTTCACCTTTTTTATCAAGCCAGCAAGTAGCAAAGATTTTGCAGCTTTTATAATTTCTATAAATTCTTAATATATGTAGGCATTTAGAAAATACAACTGTGTTGTAGCTCAGCTGCAAGGGGAATTTTTTTTAGCACAACAATTCTAGGGGAGCGTACATGTACAGAGTATGAAAACCTTAGATAATTTCAAAGGCTCTTTCATCAGAAAGCCTGACTCAAGTCTGTTGTGCCACAGAATTAGCAAGCAGCTGTAGCCATCATTCCTGTGCACTACTCATTGATAAGTTTGTCTGTGAAAATGATAAGTAGAACATATAGGTCATGATGATGACATGCATCTACAACCTAGAGCAGATGTTAACTAAAGCTGACAACTGTAAATCAGCCAATGAAGTATTCTGTTCCCTAAATCAAGAATATTTTTTCCTAGCTTGATCAACTGCTCTGCAAACATTAAAGAACATATTCACTTTTTCTTTTTTTTTTCCCTAAAAATGCATGCAAGCAAGGAAAGTAAAGGGTGTTGTCTTCTGATTTAAACATGCCTGTATTACATCTCTTTTTCCTTAGCAGCCATTAATACATGAAAGAATGGACAACTATAATTAAAAGCATCGAAATTCCCATTGTAGTATGGATCACATCCTCTTGTTCCAAGGATGAATAAACTCCAAAACCCAGAAGCATTAAATGATTTCTTATCACAACTCACAAGTTACATGAAAGCTGAAAAAATCTGTCACGTAATGGGAGAAAAATACATTATCTGGGGGAAACGAGTGCAGCCTGTAATTCTATAGTTT
Organism: Coracopsis vasa; assembly: GCA_026283785.1. Taxonomy (NCBI): domain Eukaryota; kingdom Metazoa; phylum Chordata; class Aves; order Psittaciformes; family Psittacidae; genus Coracopsis; species Coracopsis vasa. The sequence goes on from JANHGB010067536.1 coordinate 40,062, forward strand.
TGAAGAGAGCATGTATCTGTGCCTATGCAGGAGGTATTTCAAGGGATTCAAGGACTGATGTAGGAAATGAATGCTGTGCAGAGCATGTCTTACACCAGCACTGTCATACTGTAACCAGAAGCTTAGCTAGGATTCTTTATTATCAGTACCATTAGAGGAGCCTTTTAAGCATTTTGACTTTAAAACTTATTTTCCCACTTACTATTTCTGGTACACCTTTTTGCCTGAAAATCCAAGTGCTACATTAAAGGTAGAGACTTCAGCATATTTTGACCTGCTCAACTTACTAGTATTCTTAAAAGTTTCTTCTCTCTGCCCACTCTTGCCCCCTTTGCAAGTTTTGTACAATAATAGGAAGATGAGAATATTACTTGGTTATAAGAGAGTGGGTGGATAAAAGTAAAATAAATATTAAAATGGATGATGTGAATAATTAAAACCACTTTTGTATCTACTGAGGGAACAGAAACCACAAAGATGAAAGTGAGGTCGCTTGTTTTATGAGTTGCCTAGCCAATCAATACCATCCGTCAGCAGCAACTGTATAAACACATCCCCTCAGCAAAGCCTTTGTAGAGCCACCTGCACCCTGATCCAGAATGAACCTTAGTGACATTTTAAACATTCTCACGAGAAGTTTTCTTCATTCAATGAATACAACATACTGCATGGCTGAGCAAATTACTGGAACATATGCAGTGGTAGTTTAGGTATTTTCAAACAGTGGTTTAAGCTGTTCAGGTTTTTTTAACCAGTGCTGTGTTTTAACATTTGAAACCCCCATATTCATTTCCATCCATGTTCCAAACAGATTTGCCAAAACTTTTGCATAATTTGCAGTTTGAGTCACAACAGGCTAATTTCCCCAACCACTATAAATAAGTTTAGCTGCACTGAACTCAGTGGAAAGAGGCGGATTCAATCTAGCTGAGGATTTAGACAGACTATTGCATTTTAAAGTTAATAATAATAAAAAAAAAGGCATCTTGAGCAGTTATTTATTATTGAGCGATCAGGTTTAATTTTGTTTTACAATTTTTGAAAGAATCATAGGAGTGAATTGTCATTGCATTGTCAAGCAGGGGGTTATATACACAATTCTCATTAACAGTAGTATTTTTCTTGGGATTTTGCAATGCCAATGCCATCTAATCAGTCCTAACTTTCATGCATCTGCATGCACAAAGCAGAAGGGGTAGGACTTAAGGAAGGTGAACTGAAATTACTATGAAAAAAACCAAAAATCACCCCAACCTGATTTCATCACTGAACTTCACAAACCCTGAGCAATGCAAAACACAACACTTCACAGTATTTCACACAGAATTCAAGGCAGTCATTATCCAGTCTGCTTTCAGTCTCAGGTTTACCTTATGGAGTCTTTCCTTTCAGATAGACTTTAATAAGAAAGGTCTATCTGGAAAATCTATTAAAATGTCCACCTTTATATAATCTTTTGCAAAAAGAGAACTTATTTATTAAAAGTGTTATTTAGTTTCTGTTTAGGCCGGAGATCAGCAGGTGTTTTTCCATTTCTCTAATGACAGAAAAACAATAATCCACAACTGCTTAATGCAGTTGTGCATGAAAGGGAAAAATCACATTGCATCAGTTTCCTCCGGTTTTTCTAGAGTGCTGATTAATTTTGGAGCTCTATTCTCAGAGTATAGGAGTTGTATAATTCAGTGAGAACAGAAACTAAAAGTTGCAGGAGTGATATAAGAGGTATTTTCTGTTAGTCTTTTATTTTCCTTCTCTGTCCAATCACACATGTGAATACTGGTGCTGTGGATTCACTAACATTTAACTTTTTCTTCCTACTCAATGTTGGCAGATTCCTCATCAGAACTATATGCTTAATTCTTGGTTACACTGT
>JANHGB010067541.1:0-13974 GCA_026283785.1 Coracopsis vasa
TGAGGTCTCCACACAGCCTTCTCTTCTTCAGGCTGAACAGCCCCAACTTTCTCAGCCTATCTTCATACGGGAGGTGCTTCAGTGACCATCCTCGTGGCCCTTGTCTGGACTTGTTCCAACAGTTCCATGTCCTTTTTAGGCTTAGTGTTAGCTGAAATGTAAAAGTTGCTTTCTGAATTTTGTGGGTAACTTTGTACTGTAATTTTTCTGGGTTTTGAAACAAAATGAGATTCAATTTAGATGGCTTTTAATTTCTCTTTTTTAACCATTTTAAAGAAGTACATGTTTAATGGTTGACATACTGTAAATCCTTTCTTGTAGGATTGAGGTTTGCCTTTATCGCAGAGTGCTTTCGTAACGGGCTCATTTTAATCATCCCATTTATTCAAATGATATTTAATGGGTATTTAAATGATGTTAAATAGATATTTAAGAAAAATCAAAAGATTGTTCTACTTAGTCTTGAACACTGAGTAATTTTTTGTGCTAGGGAAAAAAAACTGGGAAAAAAAGCCTGGTCCTCTTTTGTGCGAGTTAAACAGCATTAGGCAAATGTTGGAGTTAGTGCAGTATTAGAGTCTTAATAGCTATGATGGCGTTATCTTAATGTGTGAAGCCCAGTAATGGGAGTATGTAAGAGAAAACCTAGTGTCAGAGGAAATAGCTTTAGTTGTTTAGTGGCTGGCACTGTTGGTGATGCTGTATGGATTTTGTTTCATAAAGGGAAATACTTCAGCTGAAGTAAGTCCATTGTGGTCATCAAAAATGACAATGGATTTCTAGAAGAGCAGTGGTTTTAATACCTATATGCACACTGCTCTGCCTTGAATGATCATTTTACTTTTGCAGTTTCTTTCAGGTTTTTGTGGGTTGGGGTTTGGTTTGGGTTTTTTGCCCTCCACGAGAGCATGCCTGCTCTCCCAGGCAGGTCCCTACTTAAAAGCTGTAAAAGCATACATGTATTTGTGAATTTTAGTAGAAAAGGCTTTATTTAAAACACCTGATATTTTAAAATTCATAATTCTGTTATGAAATAGGCTTCATATTTCAAATGCAGAAATTTTTTTTGACACAACCAGAGACGCAGAATATTTAAAGTGCTCTTTTATGAAAGCAGTAACATCTGAAGGAGGGTAATTCTTGTCTTTTTATGCCCCTGCATATTTGTGTAGCTTTAAGGAGGTACTGGTCTTTCATGTTAAGTGTATATTAAAGGAATAAAGTTTGGGATGCTTTGGCAAGAGTAAAAAAGGAATAGATAGACAGTATAGTTATCATTCCCATCATAAAACAATAATAGAGGCAAAATTCATAACTTATTGAATCAAGGAGATGTAAACATGGTTTTGTATAAAATGAATTAAACCACATGCAAGTCTGGAACGTAGTCATATTCAAAACTGGCTGTGAAACACTTTGAGAACATTTAAAACTCTGAGGCTTTTTATTAAATAGAAACTGTTCTAACTGAAGTGAAGATTTTCAATGGGAAATACATTGTCTTCTTTCTCGCTTTATGTCTGTGGTTCCCACTGTAGGCATGTACGTGCTTCACGTGTGCAACCCCAGAAACCTTTATCCAGCAAATTGCTGCAGAGTTTTCTCCTGTCTTCCCATCATGATGAAGTCCAGAACCCCAGTCCATGCTCTCTTCCTTATGGCTTGTGCTAACAAGAAAGCTATGTAGTACCTAAAGAACAAGTGGGGAAAGCAAATAGGTAGTTGAGAGTAGTTTGGTTAGTGTTAGAATCTAAGGGCAAGTTTTATTTGTTAGCACAAATGACGTTGTCTAAACAGAATGTGGTTTTTTCCAACACCTGGTTGGTGTTGCTCCTGTTAACTTTCAACAATTAGAAAGTTCACTAATAGCTGTAGTTTTATCAGTGGGCTTCAAAACCTTAGCAACTTGCAGTGACCTATTCTTTTTCTGTTGCTACAGAATATTTATCTTGCTTGAGGGAGTCATGCATACATAAATTCTTCAAGTGCGTGCAAGTCTCTTCAAAGTATGCACAGAACTGGCACCCGCTTGAAAACTGGTGGCTGACTCTGACAGTTCATGTGGGTTTCTTTCAAGATTCAGAACATTTTTGTGTACCTGTTCTGTGACTATCAGAGATGATGCAGTGTATCTTCTGTCTGAGGGGCTTCATGTGGGTAACAGAAGGGAGCTTCCCCTCTGTCCTTTTCAGAAGCAGAAAGGAGGATATATCTTGGAAATAGCTTGATGTCAGCTAAATAAAAAAGAAAATCTAGATTGTATCTGCATGTGTTTGGGGAATTCTTTAGATCATACTAGTGCAGTGGTCGTTGACATAATGGTGTTTTCCAGCCTTGGCTGCTTTGGCAGTATGATTGCCAACACTGGTTGGTCAGGACAAGTAGGTGCAGTGTAGCTTCTCATTTGCCCTCTGACACAGCACTTGCAGATGTCAAATCAAAGCATCTTCCTTCTTACCTTGCTACTGAGAGAGGGTGTTGCCTTCCATAGGAATTCTTACGGTCATTTTGTTTCTCTGCATTCTAAAGTAATTTTACTTGACCAACAGTTTTTCACAGTAAGTCTTAAGAAATAAGTTGTACTGAACAGGCTAGAAAAGTGGATTCAGGGACTTTGACAGACTGGACCTGACCTGCTCTTCCCTTTTGAATTAAAAATGCAGTTTTACATGATTATTTTGATTAGTATAGCATGTTCTTGAGGGATCATGTCTTGAGAATCAATTAACTATGCAACTTAAGGCTTGTTACAGCTCCTGATTCAAACATAACCATTACTTTTATCACTGTCTTTACTTTGAATTAATTACTAACTGAAGTCCCAAAGTAAAATAAATGAAGCACGTAGCTGAATTTCTTTGCCATCATCCACACAGACCTGAGGGAGGAGTTAATGCAAATAGATACTTTTCCTGGTAAACACACTTGCTGGTAGAGTGGGGGCTATTCAAGCAGTAAAGTATATTACACTGTATGATGCCTCAAAATACGAGAGAAGAGGGAAGTTCAGTACTTGGTGAATACAGCTGTGTAAGGCTTCTAACTTGTGTGTGCAAAGGGTACACACACAGAGTGTATCTGTATAATCAGTAATGCTTATTAACTTGTTCCTGAGAAGTAAGTACTCTTCTCTTTTACCCTCCCAAGGTTTTCCCTCTGATTATCTTGTTTTTAATGTTGATTTATTTCCTTGTCATTCTTTCTAGCCAATTAGCAATGCTGATTTCATCGTTCCTGTTGAAATTGATGGAACCATACATCAGGTAAGTGCCATTGTTCCTTTATCATTGTTCTAGTAGTGGAATTGTCCTCAGTGTCACAGAGGATTATCTTCCTCTGTTTGCTGCTTTACATTCAATAGCTTGCCCTTTTCTGAAATACAAAAGCTGTGTACCCTGGAATGCCTGTCATCCAGACAGGCATCGCTGTTTGATCAAGTGTGTAGTTTCTAACTACTAAACCTCAATTTTAACTTTTTCAGATTTCCAGAATATCTCTTTCGGGACTTTAATACTTGACTTTTTGTCAGTTTTAAAACATTTTCAAACAGGAAATGATCGAAGGATGGGTTTTCAAACATTGCTGGGCCTAGAAACAAATACAAATACTGCATTTCTCATTCCGCCTACAGAGAAATGGGACATAAATTGGCTTTAATGTCAGTCATACGATTCATGTAATTCATGTGGACAAAGCATTATAAAAGTCTTAAGGAAGAGCATACATTTCTTAGGGTTTTGTGGCAGTCTTTAAATTCCATCCCTTTTCTTCCTCTAAATAATTTTAAGTTCCTCTGATAGGACTTTTTATACACTTCAGCATCTTTAAAAGCTCTGCTCAAAATTGTGAAGAGAATAATTTTTGTCTTACTCTTTAAGAACTTCAGTTAAGACTTTGTGAAATGGTTTTCGGTAAATGCAAAACACCCATAATTTGAAAATCAGTCCCCTTTGTGTATCATGGCTTGATGTCTTTAATCAGTAGTCATTTCTGAAAACTTTGAATGGACTAAATTACAGTGCCATGCATTTTACTCTTCAGACAGACATTAAAGTTCTTGCTGGAGACTGGTTATACAGGTTAATGTGAAGCTGAGCCTTTCTGGTATATGAATCTTGCGAATTGTTTGAAACATCTTCTGTTGGTTGTTGTAGGTTACAGATAATGCGGTTACTAAGTTGCAAATCTGCATGTGATTTAATGGAGATTTTAAATATTTTTTAAAATGCTGTTTTTATATGAATTACTTTTACTTGGACAAATAGGTTCATATTTTGATCTTGGAACAATTGATACATCATAAAGATAGTTAATAGTTTTGTTTGATTTCCTGTCACGAAAACTGCCCATGTAAATGTCACTCTTAAAATAATTATTAAATGTCAGTCAGTGGACTGAAACGTGTTTTAAAATGGTATTTGCTTTGACAGTTTTTACACCGTGCCTGGTTTATGTAGAAAAAAAATCAGTGTCTTGTGTACTTAAACCTGTAATGTTCACCAGAGCTGAATGCTTAAAACACGTAAGTGATGTTTTGGGAGGTTTGGATTGTGATACTGTTGGTCCTCATTTGATGTGGGCTTTAGTTGTGATTGGTGCTGTAGTGCAGATGTTTTCTTCTTAAAACTGTCTAGAATGCTTTTGAAAGGGAATTAAATAGTTTGCCTAACAATTTTGAATGGCATAGGGTTGCGATCGTTTAGCTTGTCAAGATTATGTATTTGCATCTTGAAACAAAACCCAGTAAAAAGAGTATTTGGGCTTTACAGCCAAGCGCTTTAAAAGCCTGTTGCTTTTCCATTCCGTAGTGCAAACTTTGAGACTCTTCACCAAACATAATGCAGTTAGGCTCTCAAGATGTCTGCATATCGGGGAAAAAAAAAAAGAATTAAAAATGGTCAAAGGGAGTGGATTTGCGCATACCCTAAATGTGAAGAGGAGGCAGGATGCTCTTGATGGAGAAGGTCAAGTGAAGTTAGTCTCTGACTGTGCTTTGCTGGAGACTTCCTATGTAATTTTCAAGGAAATTGCTAATTCACTTTGTCTTTCAAGTTCAAAATCTCCAAAATAGCTAAATATCTTGGTTGCATCTGGATGGTAGAAATTAAGTTAATTGTAAGGAATTTGTGATCCTTCAGATGAAGATAATTTATATGGTATGCAGAATAGGTGAAGTTCTGGATTACTGTGTTTGTAATACCTCCGCAGGCTAAGTAATGTACTGTCATCCAGCAGTCTTTTAGGGCTTTTTTAACTGTTGGAATCTAAAGGGCGAAAGCAGATATTCTGGCTTAGCCTGATGTGCACTAACACAGGCTAGAGAGCTTTGACAACTGGATCCCACTTGAAACCTGTAATTTTTTATTCACTTAGGGCATAAAAACCCCAATACTAACAATCTTCATCTGTCAGAATGTCATGTGTATAATGCTTGTCTGTTTTCTTAAGCAGTTTATATACTCAAAAGGTTTTCATTGGCATTGGGAAATACTTCCACCTGCTTACAGTATCATAGGGTATGTGAAGTGTTGTGGGACCGTACTTTTCATAGTGTGTATCCCTACCTGCTTTACCAGTAAGCCTGGTATCTTACCAAGCAGGAGATTGCCTGACAGACTATTGTGGTACTTGAACTCTGCCTCAGACAGAACCCCATGGAAAACAAATGCAGAACACCATTTCAGAAGTGCCCATTGAGAAAGAAATCTGAAATTATATGAGATTCTTCAGATCTTCTATACCAAAAATAGAAGTCATAGCAAAATCGGTTGCTGTATGCTTGAAAGAGTTCCAAGAAGACTGATCTATATAATGACTTTTGTTCATGGTAAATATTGTCATTTTTTGTTGTACAGCAGAGGCATTCAAAGGGCTATCTTTAGTCCGGGGAGCTTATTTTCCCTTGTATCATTTGTAATCCATAGGCAGAGAGACTCTTGTTCTTCTGTAAGGAGGACAATTGAAATCATTGTCTTAAAGGGTGCTTGGATAAACCAGCTTCCCTACATTAAAAAGTACTTTTGAGAGCACCCCTTGTGTCTCTCCCATCTTTCTTTCTCTAGCTTAATTTACCTTGTCTTTAGAAATTGTCATTTTATTTTACAAGGAAATAACTCGTGTGGTGGCACCTCTCATATGTTACGGGGCTTCAGATGCCTGCAGAGACTATGCCTGTCTACCCGTCTGCAGGGCAGCTAAAGTTACAGGAGATGAATCCCATGCTCTGTGTTGGAAATGATGGCACAGATACAAAAAGGCATTTCTGATGCAAGCTGACACTCCTCTGGCCAGTTCTCTCATTTCTCTTTGGTTCTCTGAATAAAAGGAAATCAGAGCTGGTCCCCTGCTCAACCAAATTGTAAGTGAGAAACTGTGGGAAGTCCAGTGAAATGTGTTGCAACTGAGAGTGCTCTTTAAAGGAAACTTATTGAGAGTGAGAGCAGTTGCTGGAGAAGGATGTTTAACCTGTTTGGTACCCTTGACATAACTTCTGTGAGAACACAGCCTCTCTTTTGCAGCATGCTTCCCATTTAACAAGTGCAGAGTAATTGCAACCCCAGATTAGAAACCATGTGTTAAATATAGCATTAATCCCTAAGGAGTGGAGATATGTGGAGTGTGGTTGTCCTTTGTCTTTTGTCCAAATTCACTTGTAATGCCTTTGTGCCTTGCTGTTGGTGACAAGGAGTGAAGAGGGCAGCCTGGAAGAGTTTGATCTGCTTGGAATTTCATTCTTGAGTATAGTTTGTTTATTGAGTAAAACTAAGGTTTAAGGTTTTGGTGCTAGCTTTGGTTTGATTTTTTTGTTGGGGTTTTGTGTTGTTTTTTTTTTTATTAACAATTTCTTATTTTCAGTTGTTGAAAGTTAAATGTTTGGCATGTATACTTTGTAATGTACAAAATGTTTTTTATTGGTGGGTAAAAACGCTGTTCAAATAATGAACTTCCTTTCTATAAAGGACAGAATTGGTTAATTTTCTTACAGAAGGCTGTGGCCTGGTTCAAGTAATCCAGGATAGGCTGTATCCATTCTAGCTGGCCTATTCTTGGTTACTTGCACTGGGAGGCAACCAAAACTGTGGGAACCAGAAAGACAAGGCTCAAGGACGCGTGTTAATTTCAGCTTCCTGTTAAGAAGATCATCCAGCCTACAAAACAGGAGAGTCCAGGAGCTTGAGTTGTCATTGGCAGATTTCCTTGTCATTATTGAATATTTTGTTACTGTAAAGCTGGTTTCAAAAGGCGATTCCTTGTGTCCTAATTAATTGATTAAAATCAAGCTGGGTTTTTCTTTCTGTTTTACAAATACAGAGTCTTTTTAGGTTAAGACTGCTTTGAGGTATAGAAAATGAATGTGGAAATACCAAATGCTTGAAAACAATTAAAGATAATTACTTGTGCTCTGCCATTAGCATCTCTAACTACAGAATCCTGTGAAAACATGCCTAGTGCCTGATTTGTGCCTACATTTTAGAAGCAGGGTTTATTTTAAGTCTATTTTTAAAAAAGATTGTACTCTAAATTCTGACTGTGATAAGGAAGAAATTAGTGAGCGTACAATACAGGAAAAACTGGAGTTGGGGTTTTTTTAATACCCTGAAGACAGTATATAAATCTCAGAAAAATGCCAGGAGCCAGTTAGTCTACAGACTTAAACTGAAGACATCAGGCAACGGAGGAGAAAGCCAAGCCACAAATAACCATGCAGCATTGAGATTCAAGTCCAGCAGCTAACAAAGTAAAGGGGAAAAAATTCCAAGTGAGGAGGAAGAGGAGAAAAGAGCTGCACTGTCAGCTGAAGAAAGCTTTCTATGTGAAGTAAACCAAAGAGATTTTGTAGCCCAGGATACCAGTACGCTTGCAATTGCTTCCAGGGTCTAAGTAGGACTTCTCAAAAAAACTTCAAGGAAAATAAAAAAGAATAACCAGAGTATTAAGATATGTTGTTTTAGAAAAAAAGATTGCAAATACTTGCATTTATAAGCCTATATAAGCCCACTCCTGTCCGCAAGCCTGTGGTTAAGGAGCTCTTGGTTTGTAGCTACTGGGTTGATATGCTATATGCTCTGCAAGCAGCTACGTTCATATCCTTGGTTTGAAGTTTGTAATTACATTCCAAGTGGAAATACTTTACTGACAAGAGGCATAGATAGGGATAGAGAGCAAAGAGGAGACTTCTTTTGCTGTGGCTGTAAACACTAAGGTTTTAGAAGGGAAATTAATACTAGGCTCCAGCACTTACTATCCAAGACTGACTTTTAAGACTGTGTGTGTCCCTTTTGTTTCCTAAAAAATAAGGGTATAATTTAAGGCTAAAGACTTAAGTACTTCATTAGGAGCTGTAGAGTTATGGAGCAGCTTGCATCCTGCTATCTTTCCTTTTATAACTGGCAGATAGGATAGTCTCTTTTACAAATATCCAAATGCAGAGGAACTGCAATTGTCTTTCTGCCCATGTCTTTAAGTTGAAGATGTAATTTGGAAAGGAAATGCTAGAGGATAACTTTGTGTAGTAAGATTCAAGAGAAAAATTAATTGCATTGTTATAGGAGAGGAAATTACTTAGTTTATGCCTAGTGAAATACAGGAAAGTGCTGTAATTATCTGGGAAGAGAGTGGTGTTGAAGTACATCTGTTAACTGTCTTTAATTGATAGCATGTCACATTTATTTGACTGGTTAGGTGCTATGGTTGTTTAAAAAAATAAAAAAAAATAAATCTTGGGTTATAAATTACCTGTATCAAAGTTTGAATGTATTGTTTGAATTTGAGGGGCCAGAAATACTTCATAGAAATAAATTTGAAGCAGATAACGTCTTCATGCTGTAAGCTGTATGCTACATAAAGTGGAAAAGTAATTAACATTTCTGCTTCCGTCATGAAGGTACAGCTCTATCATACATACTTTTAATAAAACTTTGCTTTCAGAATGAGGCTTTCAGTTTCAATTTTGCAACTTCTTTTCTTCTGCTGCTAAAGGCTTTTATTGTTGCACTTCAGTTCAAGCTGGCATTTCCATATTTTTCTCCTTCAGGGTTTTTCTCTGGGTCCCTGATGGTTTTTACCTCTTTATTAATATGAATCTAGTAAAACACATACAACTAATCTAATTCTACGTATGAAAGGAAGAAATAAATTCCTGAAATTACATCAGTCTTCCAATTCTTCCTGAATTCAGTTCTGTGCCAGGCTTCTCCACTTGAAATTTCTATTATTAAGGATTACTTGCCAAACAGAAAAGATAAAATGCTGCTGGTGTTTTCTCTCAAACTTTTAATCCAACTGCAGCAACATAGATAAATACTATTCAAGCAGACTCCCCTCTTCAGCTTCCCACTATATTGTGAACTATTTCTAAGCTTTCTGAGCAGCAGTTATCTTGGTATTTTCTGTGAACACAAATCATCTTGCTTGCTCTAAGTTGAGAGGCAGGGAGGCTCTAAAATCTATTAATCACGTTGTTGACAATAGGCAGCCAAGCTGCCCGTATGGTTGTCAATGCAGAAAGGCAATGCAGTGTTGCTGAAACCAGGCTGCTCCAGAGGGGAGAGATCCTGAGTATTTGCCATCTTTCTGGTAAGGTCACAGTAGAAGATGCTGTAGACCTTTGCTGCCAGATTTTGAAAGCAGCATTTGGTAGAAGTTCTGCATGGTGCTGTGAAGGTTTTTGTTTAAACCTCTCTGCAGAGCTGCTAACTGTGTAGTGAGATATGGTGTTTGGCACCTGGAATGAGAAGAGAAAAAAAAAAAAGGAAGAATTAGCCACAGGAGGAAAACTGTTTCCTATTGTGCAATTCCTATCCCCATAGAGGTTTCATCAGATTTATTCTTTCTGTAAAGCTCTACAGGACTGAAGACACCAGCATCAAATCCATTTTGGTTGAGAGATCTGAATCCTTGTTTTTTGAGAAGCCCTACTGTCACTCTTTGCCTTTAATGAGATTTTTCAAGAAGCATCACTCCAGATGATGCGCACAGTATTTGCAATTGCATAATCAGCATGGGTCTTGGCAATCCATGCTTTCAAATTTCTCATTATTGGATGTCTTCTTTTATCTTAAATACTTTTTTTTTTTTTCCTTTTCAGCATTTCATTTGAACTGCTTCCATGTTAACTTCTGTTTCTTCAAGCGTTTGCATTATAGGAGTGTATTGTTTTGATTATTTTTTCTTTTCTTTCCTTTTACCTTAAGGACCATTTGACCTAAATAGTCATTATCATTCCAGGTTTATGTATTGAAACGACCACATGTGGATGAGTTTCTTCAGAGGATGGGAGAGCTCTTTGAATGTGTACTCTTCACAGCCAGCCTAGCCAAGGTTTGTTCTGCTCTTCATCTTGTTAGCCCGTTTAGTGCTGGTCAGCAGACTTCTGATTGGGTTTTCTATGGATAATTATTTCCACAATTGGTACTATCTTAATTTTTCCCCTTCTTTTCTGCTTCTTTGTCTGACAGTGTGTACTTTGTCTGCTAGTGTGTGGGTAAGTGTTTCCATGGTAACTCCATCACATACGGGCTTGTCTCATAATGTAGCCTCCATGCATTGCTCATAATGCCAATATGAAAGGCTTACACAAGTTACCATGGTTATAGTGAGAAATTAGAACAAATAGCGTGCGAGTAAAGCACTGTATTAAAGCTGGGCATGAAATAAAACACACTGTATTTAATGCTATCTACACGATCAACCAGTGATTCAGAAATTCACTGTATCTGAAAATTGGAACATGTTTTTATTCTGTCAAGGTGCAATTGCAATCTGGAGTTAGAAAATTAGACGTTTTGCAAAGCTTGAATCATCAACAGGAATATTTTGTGCCCTCTGATCTCCAGTAGTAGTAGTACCTCGTAGGTAGTTTTGTGGTAGACATGTCTGTAGTAGACATCTTAAATTTTTCACTTCCTTCAGTGTGTTGTATTTGTGGTGTCTTGTTTGTAAAATTATATTGCTTATTTCTAAATAATACTATAACATAATAAGCTTTTACTTCAACCTAGTGTAGATAGAGATGGTGGAAGGGGACAGGACCCTGTTTGATCTGCTTTAGTGCCCTCTTATCAGAGAATTCTTCCCTGCAGTCTGTTTACCGTGTTCGGTTCAGTCATATTGTGAAAATCCTAAAAAAGGGAACAATTTCATACTGCAGTTACATGTCTGGCAGTTTTCATAGTCAAGAAAGATAATTGATTTTGACATCAATTTTGTTTCTCAGTTTAAAATATAAGAAAGCGGTAACTCCTATCCTGCAAAAATAAGTTTTAACTACCATTTTCAAGTGCATGGTTATTTCATGTTCTAGCTTATTTGGATATTTTTCTTTGGGCAGTTTATATCAATTATTGGATTTGAAGCTGTGGCTCACTTAAAGTATCATGTATAAAATGAGGATATCCAACTATTATACATGACTATTTTTCCTAAGAATATCTTTGTCTGATCTTTTATGGCCCAGTTACGTGGTTTGGTGATCTTAAGATTCTTACTGACCCAGTCGCTCCAGGGATATCATTTGCTAAAGCTACATCAAGCTGAGATGCATTCATTGCAGTTTATCTTCAGAGGCACATAGAAGTGAATTGATTCTGGAAATGGCTTCATACAATTTTTCTCTTAGCATTGGCTGATTTTATAGTAATGATAAGCAAGATCTCTGGATCCATCAACCTCTAGGTAACTGCTGGCGTAACTATAAGTTGGCTCTAAGAACAAAACCCAATTAATAAAACACAGAAAGCATTAGAGTGCAAGTTAGTCTTCCACGGAAAGATAACAATCCTACTTTTGCATTCTGTCTCTATTACTCACTTCAGATTTGCAGGCATGTAAGTTAATTAACAAGGAGCAGGGAAGAAATTGAAAAAAGAACATTTTATCTGAAATTGTGTCCCTTCTTTTGTATAGTTCTGTGCATTAGCCTTATCTGCACATTGCTAACTTCATGTTTCTAACTTCTATTTTTAAGTATGCAGACCCAGTAGCTGACTTACTGGATCGCTGGGGTGTGTTCAGGGCAAGGCTCTTTAGAGAATCCTGTGTTTTTCACCGAGGAAATTACGTGAAGGATCTGAGTCGACTGGGACGTGAGCTGAGTAAAGTTATTATAGTAGATAATTCCCCTGCATCTTACATCTTCCATCCTGAAAATGCAGTAAGTATTCTTACTATTCAAGGTACTCAAGCGTTACTTTATCTTTCCCATCCTTGCCCAGACTTCCTGATTCAGAAAATAGCCTTTCAGAACGCTAACATGTATTAGTTTCTGTATTTTCTTAGACTGCAGGTAGGTTCTGTGTTCACTGCCAAGTGTTAAAGCACTAGGGCAAACTGATCTTGACAGTGTGTCATAATCGTGACTGTTTGTCTGCTTTCAGTTTTAGCTATTGGCCTGAAGTCAGTTTTTTAAACATAACCAAGCAGTGTAGAACCTGAAAAACTAAAGTAGCTCTAAAAAGCAAAGCTGCCCTCCAGCATTATCTTTTGTTCTTTGGAATGGTGCTTTCAGAAAGAATGGCTTTTGGTACTCCATCTTTTTTCATTATGTTAAAGAAAACATTTTATTAGACAAGATAATTAGTGCTTTACTGGTTACTATCTGAGTTCTGTATTCGTAGCTAAGGGGAATTAAAAAATCAAGATCCTGTTGTGGTATTATGCTTCTCTTTTAAGTATTTTTGTGATAAGTCGCTTCATGATTAGAAATGTTAGTCAACAAGTTCATCAAGTTGTAGGAATAAGGGTAAAAGGCAAGCAGCAGTACTTCAAGGGAGAATAATTTGGAGCAATGCACATTTTAACTGTGTTTCGTATCAACTCCAGAAGCTGTGGTGGAATGGTCTGGCACTTGCTCTATCCGTTGCTCCAGTCAGTACAGGTGCTCACATCTGTTTTGTAGCTGCCAGCATAGCAAGCTGGAACTCCCCTTAGATCTACTGACTTTTAAAGAACTAGGCTGTGCGGTGTTTTCTTTGATGTTTCTAGGCTGCCTTTTCTGTGAACTGTTAAAATTAATGTAGGAAATTCTTATCAGGAACACCGTTTTGCATGGTCCTGCCTTTCTGGGATAGCTTTTTTATTTTTAATGTGAGCTATTTATCTTGCAGCAGTCAGCTTTTAAGATCAGATCCTAATACTGTGGTGCCATAAGTGATCAGGTGAAAACATTTTTCTAGTTGGTGCCACACATGGCTTAAAGTTGCTATTTATAATAACCAGGAGCTGTAGCTGTAATTTATGTTCATGGTTAAAATTAAAAACCTGATCCAGATCATCACTTGCCATCTCAGAATTCAGTGCCAGGAAAATAATGAGCTGTAGAAATTTACGAGATGAAATTAAAGGCCTTGTCAGAGTGATTCAATCATGTGTAGGAAAGTGCTGCTAGCTAACCAATGTTCGAGTCTCTGCAGAAACCAGAGCTTGTAACAAGATCCAAGATAGTCTTTAAAAGACCTCAGCATACTTCCATAGTAAAGATACACAGAACTCCTTCCCTAAATCCAGCCCACATATTTAAGAAGTGTTATTATGTGCGTTATTTTCTGAACCGACTTGCAAGGTCTTATATTTTAATCAAGAACTGTTCTGTACTCACTGTTTAAATATTTCCTCTGCAACGTCATGCCAGAAGGGGTTGCTGCTGTATGCCTATGTTTAGTGACTCACACTGATAATACTTAGACAGGAAAAAAAGACTTGCCTGTAAATAGTGTCAGTACAGCTTCGTAACCTGTATTCTAGTTTATTGTGAATAGAATATCAAGGCTGCTGAGCAAATTCAGGTGTCCAGTGTTGGGTAATGTAGGTTATTTGGACACCTAGAAGGTCAGCTGTATGTCAATTGTTCTATGGTTTGATTTGGAAGGTCAGCTATTTTACAGTTTGATTTGGTGGACTTACTTAATTAGATATACCTGTGAGGGTGATGGGGCACTGGCACAGGTTGCCCAGAGAAGCTGTGGCTGCTCCATCCCT
>JANHGB010067546.1:0-23885 GCA_026283785.1 Coracopsis vasa
ATCATAGGATAGTTAGGGTTGGAAAGGACCTTAAGATCATCAAGTTCCAACCCCCCTGCCATGGGCAGGGACACCTCGCACCAAAATTAAAACATTACTTAGCAACAACTAAAACATCAGTGTGTCATCAGCATTGTTCTTCAGACTGAAGCCAAAACACAGCCCTGCACTGGCTACTAAGAAGAAAAATAACTGTTACAGCAGAAACCGGGACAGGAACCTGATAATAATACACTTTCTCTACACTAAAACATAATCATCTTGGGATCTATATTAATTATGGCTAAAAAGAGCAATAAATTAATGTGGTATAGAGACAAATCTGTTACAGTGAAAATATTTCACATCCTTTGCCAAAAACTATATAATAATTTGAATGAATTTTAAAAAAACTCCATAAATCTAAAAAAACCAACCCCACAGTCTGAATGATATGAAATCTACTGGCCTCTCTTAAGAACTCTTAAGAAAAAGCCCTGAAACAACAATTTCTATTCCACCTCTTCCCCAGAGAGAAAGACTCCAAACAGAGAAACGATCCCTGCTAAAAACAAGTACTGATCTGAAGCTACTAGTGATGTTTCTGCTTTGAGTGCATGCCTTGTTTTTCAGGAAATAACTTAAATCCACTACAGATTACAGCTATGAAATAAAAAGCAGAGCCACATCTGGCTGTCACATCTGTGCAAAGCAAAGCTTACTTTGTTTGGCTTGTCTGATTTATGGGCGTATCTAAATCATCTCAAGGCTATTTTATTTCTCATTTGCATAAAACCAGCAACAATATTGTATCTTTTTTAATTGCTATAATGTGCAAACAGATTTTGTGACATGTCACTTCACTCTAATATCTTTGAAGAATATCTAAACCAAGAGGAAACAGTGCACAAATATGCATTCTACCAATTTCAAAATAAAGCATAAATCTTGAAAAAAGTAAAATATACATTTAATTTACAGCTACTGAAAGCTATAAAATTATACATTCTATTACATAGTACATTATATTTAAAAATATATTAAAAATTATTAAAGCAAATGAAGGGAAGCTGCAATCTCCTTTTTATAAAAACAAGCCTTGTTCAGATTTTCAGCTCTGTAAATGAATTACATGGATTAATGGGTTCATTGTAAGGTAATGAACCCATTAAGTTACATACCTTAAAATTAAGCTGTCAGTCAAATTCAGTGAAAAATTCTGATACGTTTTCTGTTTTCTGCAGTGTGAAATGTTGAAATAAAGAAATAAAATATTTTCATTTGAAGTTCCACTTGAAGTATTTTTCCAAAAATACCAAGCTTTACTTGAGAATCTACTTTTATTGCAACTGCCTTGTTAAGGTTTATGTCCATACTTTATCAAATACATAATGTTAATGTTATATACATTTCATGTTATTATGTATGTAGCATTACTAATAATTATAAGCAGGCCAAGAAGAAGCTTCCATGACCCTGATGTATTACCGAGTTTAATTCAAGCTGTACATGAATCCAGACATCTCTCACTGTGTCTTTTTTCAATGGTATCATAGATTTAGTTGTGTAGATGTCATTATGGGAAACTATGTTTTTCTCTTGCAAATGTTTATAAATACAGTTAATTTTGCACACAGTTTTTCTTCAGTAAATCACTGAAGCACACAGCCAACTTTACACAAATGCTTCAGCCCATCCTTACTCAACAAAGCAGGTTAAAACAAGCATAGTGGTAAGCAGTGTGGTGGATTAGGTTCATTAACTGCCCCACTAAATTTAAGGAGAGTATGCATATGCATAAAGGCAAATAACTGAATCCAGAAAAAATTGTTGATCATGTAACCTATATTATAAGAAGAAAAGCTATCAAGAAAAATGTTAAAACAAAAGACAAGAATCACAAGCAAAGCTTGACAAACAGAAAATAGCCATTTGTACAGTATTACAGAAATCAGGACTGCTGGTTACAAAGGGGATAGAGAAAATGATTAAAGAAAACCAGCATAAATTTCATACATCAACAAATAAGTAAATGCAGCTACAACATACTGTAAAAGAATTAGATTGTCAGTTGAACAGGAAAACCTATGATCTTCTTTGATTAGTAGTAGCTTAATTAATTTGTTGTCTTTAATGGGAAAATGATAAGAATTATTTTAAAACAAACTATATAATTCGGAGGTTAGATCAACACTGACTTTTAGATGTCATAAATCATTATTGCTTTGAAGAAACAGGAAAAGGAAGGTCAAATCATAGTTACTCAAACAACGTACACAGTGTGAAAAAACCCTTGGGATTAATACAATAACATTTATAACAATAATACTGTATTTAGTAATAGTTACTTTTAGGACATTTTCTCATATATTATGAGACAAGTCATGTACATATTATTGTTTTGTGATGAGCTCTCTAGAAAAGGGCAAACACATTTATGTATTTGTTTCGGTCACACTGCAAATACATTTTATCACAAGCCTCATTTCTCTAATGCTGTAATGTTGCTTTAATTTCCTCCAAGCTCCAGCAAAACTATGTTGAAAGAATATACTTTAAAATGCTAACAATTTAGCAAAACCACTCCAGTAATTTGAAATATGTGGACAGTTTTGAAAAACATTGAGATAAAACAATTAAGTTTAAGAGAATCAAAACCCATTGCAATATGTTCTGCATGTGAACAGTTGTTTCCTTTAGCTCAAATTAAAGATATGGAATGTTTGACAATAGACATGAATGACATTTGGACTAGATTAAAACCGTATTGGCTTACAAAGTCAGACTCAGAGTGGAAAAAGACAATACAGGTTATGTAATTCAGAAATGACAGACAACAATTTCTAGTGTGATACAGCTGTTGCACTTGTGTTCTGAAGTACTGGTAACTGCAAATTGGTATAGTGTGTTTCCAAGTGCAAAGACATCTTACATAGAGAAAGTGGTTAAAATAATACTTAAAACCTCAAACCACTCAAAAGCTGACCTATTTAAAATGGTCCTCAAACTGTTCAATTTTTAGAATTCTTACTGTAGAAAACACCAAACACTGAAAATTAGAGTGATAACAAAACTATTTTTCTTGAGATTTCATATATAAACTAATGAATCTTTACTGATAAGAACACATATTTACATATCTTAAGAGATCTCAAAGATAAAAAATTATGCCTTCATGTAGATAAGAATTATCATTAGGAAAGCAGGAAGAACATATTGGTTATACCTTATAACTGTAAGCTCTCTGATGCAGGAACTATACACTTCTATTCTGATGTAATATCTAATATAGCAAGGCTTTAGTTTTGGTTACTTCATGGCAATACCATAGTAAACAAGATTAAATTAAAATATTGAGAGCAATTGAGAGGTTTTGGTTCACTTCTTTGTTTTGGAAGTGGCAGGAAAGTTCCTGTAGGGAAGGTTAGTGAAATTCCAGTAGAGCACTTAAGCACCACTTAATCTGTGAGACTTTAGGGAAACCGTCATGTTACACAGACCTGGTATTCACTCTTTGCACAGTGATGAACTCTATCCAATCTTCTCATTCTGTAAGATCTTCCACATTGAATTGTTTCTTTTGCCTTTCTCTCCTGCCCTCCCCTCAGCAGGTGGGCATGAAGATGTACAAGGAAATTGATGTTATCCAGTCCGTTTCCTTGATCTCAGGTTGGGTTAACTTCATTTATGGTATTGAAAATGCTTGCCTAATCTGCATTTAAAAATTAAGATTTCTACTGTCTCTCTGGAAAATCAATTCCTGCTCTTATCTGGTTTTCCCACTAAGAAGTTTTAATCCTAGTCTGGAGTTTAATTTCTTCTCCCAGTTTAAAGCCTGTTTCAAATGTTCTTTGTAAATACCATCTCTCAGGCCAGTTACTGCTCTTCATTGCCTTCACCTTATAAACTGCGTTTGAACAATGCTCCATACTTGAGACAAGAGACCACTCCAGCTGAGACTGTGCATGTTCTGAGAAAGGAGACCTGTTGTGCTTTTTGGAAATTGACAATATCTGTCTTCTGATTCAGTAGTGAAAATACAATTTTCCAGCATATTTCATTTCTGGTTTGCTGTCTCACAAGTGTGTGTATTTTACTGACATCAAGACACTGTATCTCATCCACACACAAAGACTGCTCATCTTGTAGAGGAAAATGAGACATGTTTGACTACTATGTTGGCTTTGGTTTGTGTCCTTATTATCTTTCCTCTTTCTACAAATTTTGTAAGTAATTTGTAAGAGTGAAGTTAAACTGACTGCTTGTAACACCTGTTTTCTTCGTGCACTTTAAAAGTTGGATATTATTTGCGCTATATTAATCTGCTGGAACTTTACTTACTATCACAAGCTTTCCAGAAGGACTTTTTATGCCTCTGATATTAGTGAAATTATTTCCTTATGTATCTTGGAGTGGAAATGGGCATGTCCAGGTGACTTAAACTTGTGTAAATAACTTTAGCTATCGCAAGCTTGTTCTTACTTTTCTGTAGTCTGACTCCTTATCGCTTTGTCATGAGCATTAGCTGCACTGCCTGTTTGACTGAACTTGACCTTTTTAGTGAAGACTGGAGTGAAAAAGCCATTACTTTCAGTTTCTTGTTATCATATGCTGATAGATTTCTCCTCTCTTGAAATGTGGCTAGCTCTTTTGCTGGTATTTTTCATACTATTTATATTTCTGGCCAACAGTTGTCTGTTTTGAGCCCTGGCTCGTCTATTCTTTTCCTCATGCTCCAACTATTCTTTTAAGATCCTTCATAAATTACCTACTTTCTCCTTCTCTGTTCTTCATTCTTTAATTTTAAGTGATTGAAATAGTCGTTATCACTAATATCACTTTCTGTTCTTTATTTGCCATAATATAATTTACACTTGTGCTCTTGATACATTTTTTAAAGCAATAGCTAATTTTCCAGAACTCAGATTTTTACCTCATTAGATTTTTTTTCCATAAGAGTTTACTTTGAAAGCTCTGAATTTATCTGAATCTGCTTTCACTTTTTTTGCCTTAATATTGTTTTCCCTCTTTCATTGTAAGAAATAATGAATTATATCATTTTGTTACCAGTCTCATCAGAGAGCTGCCTTTCATTTTCAGATTTTCATGTAGTTATTTTCTGTTGGTTATAAGTGAATCTAGAAAGTCTTCCTTCCCTGCTTCTTGTTCTCTTCACTGTTTGTATGCCAAAAAAGCTGTGAGAAATTTAGTTCTTACTTTATTCTTTTCTCAGCAGATCTCTGAGTAAAGACCACTGTCACTGTCAAATTCTCAGGTGATTCTGCACATTATTTAGAATAAACACACTGCCTCTATTACTTAATTTTCCTAGAGGCTGAGAATGAGAATACCTAATAAATAAAGTCTTTGGATTTCCATCTCACAATTTTCCGTCTCATGAGAGGCCTTGTTTCCTTTAGAGTCAAAAGTGCTTGTCAGAAATCGTATTTGACAGCTTCTTCTGTTTTCTCTCCCCTCCACACATTGATTTTCACCTTGTACAGTACTTTAGCTTCAATTAGGCACAAGGTGTTATGCCTGAGACCACTTAGACACCTATCAGAAAGGCTACAACCAACCACTGCTGCTGTGGAGAACAAGGACAGAAAAACTGATTTGGTTGTCAAACATGCTGAAAAAGGTTTCATGGTAGCTGCAGGGTAAAAACATGAACTATAAGCAATGTAATTATGAAGTAGATGGAAAACAAACTCCATGGTTACCTAGCTCCCTCATTATGATCAGTTCAGTTGGCACATCACTGCAGAAAACTTTACTTTGGAAAAAGACTACATTTTTCTTTAGTAGTTCAATAAAAGAAACCATTTTATGGGTTCAAGAGATGGTTGAGGGGGTCAGAAGGAAATAATTTGTTTTTATTTTGCTTTAGAAATTAATTCCAATTTTTATAGCAATTTACAACAAATTCCTGCACATTAAATATAAAGCACTAAAGCAAAAGTTACTAACAGTATCTATTAGTATTTTTGGAATGAAAATTAAAATGTGCTGCCACTTTTGCAGTCCAAGTCATTATGTTTTATGGCTTAGGTTAACACTGTGCTATAAAATATAGTAAATAACTGTTAAAAGCAGTCATTTGCTCAGAATAATTATGAGTTTAATTTTGGGAATGGCTGAACCTACCATTATTTTTTTTTCTGTATACATGGAAAATTTTTGAATTTTACTGCTCAGCTCTTAACTGCATGCTGACTGAAGAGTACATGTTAAGAAGTCTACTTTAAGTAAGCCAACTACTAGTGTGTTTGATGTCACTGCTTCACTTGTAGAAAACTTATGTAGTAAATATATATTCCTATTTTTAAACCATCACCTCATATGGGAAAGTTATGTTTGTTCAGAAATTATTCTTAGCCAAGGAGGCTGAGAGAGTCTTTTTTTTCCTAACCAACCAATGACATATACCAAGAGTCTTAGCATGAGATAATAATTAGCCCCACCTGTTTGCTAAAATCTCTTAAAGGTCCAGTCTTTCACATCTTGTGTTCCTAATCAAGTACAAAAATTATAACAGTTTACAAGCCACATTAGGATTCTGGAATATTACAAATACGTATGACCAGACTGTTAAACAGAGGAATTAAATATTGGGATTATAGGTGTCTTGAGATAGTCCAGGGGCCTGTGGGATTCTTCTTTTGATCCCGTACCATATTGTCAGATAGTGAAAACTTTTTTGTGATGTGTCTGTGCTCTTCTTACGTATGTGCTGCTTTGTTTTTCATTTACTATCATAGTACCTCTGTGTTAGGGTATTTCATTATCCCTCCAGTTCATCTAACACATCATTAAGAATTTTAAGCTATCCAGCACCATTGTACTGCAATTTTCTGGCTGCTTGTTCAAAGAGGTTGAACACACATTTTTCTATGTAGTTCATCATTCCAATGAGTCTTTAAGACCTTTCATAACTGCTGGAAAACATATTTGGGATAGGCCCAGACTATGTTGTGGACTGCCCATACAGTTTACTACATTCACTTATCTTCCTGAAATGTTAATTATGTTACTCAGACTTCTTGATGCAAAAGCTCTTGCTCTTTGCAAAGCTGTCTTAGCCACCAGTCATGGCCTTCTGCCAGATTTTCCAAATCAAGATGTCATTTCTATAGACCTTAATATAAGTTCTAGAGCAGCAAACATTTTCCTGTGAAATGTCATTGGTGCTGTATATAAAGAAATTTAAAGAAACGGTGTTTTTTCACAGCAGTGTTGAACAGATGTCCCATCTTTTAAGCACTCCAGTTGAACCTCCCTGATTAATCAAACTTAGAAAAATAAGTAATGTCAACCATTTCTCCCACAACTTCGCTTTCTCTTCCTGCTTTAGGACAAAGACAAATATTTCTTCTCTTTAATTAAGGTTTATGTACAAATGTGAGATCTGTTTGTTTTTTGTTTGTTTTTTCCCCTTCATCTACAATGATCAGTTTATAGACTTACTTATTTCCTTTGTTTCTCTTCTCATGCTATAATTTCCAGAGTTGTGAGCCTAATAAACTTCATTTCCATCCTGTGTCATAGGATGGAGTGATTTCCTATCAGATTCTTGTATCTTGGAGCAACTAGTCTGATTTCTTTTTTCCTCTGAAGCATGACATTTAAATCCTTTTCATCTGATATGATCCTAGCTTTACAGAGCTTGAGATTTTTCACAAACTAATATTCTTCACTTGACACCCTGGTGAACTAATCCTTTTCAGTTCTACTCAAACACTTTACATATTCTTTTTGTGCAAATAAGTTCTCTACCAAAGGCACTTTGTTCCAAATACATGCATACTCCTGCCTGTGGCTTTTCTTTCAGTATTTATACTGTGGTTTCTGCTACTATGTTGGCTACTGTACTGTCCTGAACACTGAGAAGAGCTCCATTTGCTTTGAGGTTGAGTGCAAGTGATGACCTTATGAAGAAACTGTTTACTGTTCATATGACCACAGGACCAATGAACCAATATACAAGTGCATGTCAGAGCCTAATATTTCTAAATGTAAGCAAGTGATATTGTTATATGTTTCACAACACTTAAAAATTTGCTTTTTGAACAAACTTAGTGCTTACTAAGCCAGATCATGTTTGTTCTGTCTCACTTTTTTTCTTCTGCTACAAATTTTGCAGAGTATTTCACTAACTAGGGTAATTTTCTATCCATAATACCAGATTAGCTGGTGGTGACGTTATACCTATATGTATGCATAATGTAGATAAATGAGTAGTAAAAACCGCTCACTGGCTAAGGAAGTTTTCCATTTCATAGGCAAAAGCTTGAGCCAGTGGGCTGCTATTCACAGTTGGCTGGGTGACAAGTCAGGGATACAAGCTTCCATGAAGGAAGCAGAGTTTTATATCCTTCTTTTGTTGTTTCTTGTTAGCTAGTTTAAATACTTTTGTGCGTGACATGCTGTTTACCGTGAATCCCAATCCATTCACTTCACTTTGTCTAATTAATTTATGCACTTAGGAGTTTCAAATATTTCATTTGACCTTGTAAATTCCATTCCTGGAGCTGGGTGCCAAACTTCAAATGTTGCAGAGCTGAACTTTACAAAAAGAAGTTGTTTTTATGATTTCAGACTTTCAGCTTTGAGCTCTTGATAAGTTTCTGGCTTAGGCACCTTTAATTTCATATTTTGGTCCATTGGCTAACCAAAGATGAATTTCTTCCACATAACAAATTCAAGTATAGTAGCTTCACTCATGATAGCTGACTTGCTTAAATTAAAACACTACTGTCATACAGACTACAGGAGAATAAAAAGTAGGTTTTTTCTTTCTTTCTTTTTTTTTTTTTTAACACAAAAATGCCTGCTGTAGTGGAAGAGGTAGTATCTGAAAATCCCACATAAGGACACTTAAAATTTGTATATGTTGCTTAGTTAACAATAAATATATAAGTAATAATGTACTAGGAAAAAGAGTTTTGCATATACATCAATTGTGCTGTTTTGTTGGGCAGACAAGCAAAAGCAGAGCTATTCATACAGGAATGGTCATCACTGGACATTAGTGGACAGCAGAGGAGATACATATGTAATTTATCTGAACTTCTGTAATGCCTTTCACATGGTCCCTCACAACATCCATCTCTCTAATTTGGAGATACATGGATTTGATTGATGGACTGTTTGGTGGATGAGGAATTGTTTGGATAGTCACATCTAGAGGTTATTAGTCAATGACTCAATGTCCAGATGGAGATTGGTGACAAGTGGTGTCCCTTGATGGTCCATATTGGGACTGGTGCTGTTTAATATCTTAATTTACCACATAGACAGTGGGATCAAGTGCCCCATCATCAGGTTTGCAGATGACACCAAGCTGAGTGGTGCAGTTGACATGCTGGAGAGAAGGGATGCTATGCAGAGGGACTTGGAAAGCTTGAGAAGTGGGCCCATGTGAACCTCATGAGGTTCAAAGCTAAGTGCAAGAGAGGTAGCAGATGTCCCACCTCTGGAAACACTCAAGGTCAGGCTGGTCAGGGCTCTGAGCAACCTGATCTGGTTGAAGAAGTCCCTGCTCATTTCAGAGGGGTTTTATTCAATGACCTTTAAAGGTCATTTCCAACCCAAAATACTTTATGATTATATTTGGTCTAATAACAGAAGTTTTCATATTCTTCAAAGGTAAATTCAACCATGAGCAAAGGGTGTATTCACTGATGATGTATTACTTACAAATAACACTTTAGTTCTCAAAACAGGTATAACTGAACTTCAGGTACTACACAGAATCTTACTCCTTACACGGGGCTCAGTCTGTCATTAGTGAATAAATTTTTAATGCTGGGATTTTCTTAGCAAAGCTTAGACTTTAAGATTTCTGTAAGAAATTACAAGATTTCTGAAAGAAGAATTTTATTATGGCTTCAAAAAGTCATATATCTATGGGCACAATTATAAAGACATGAATATAAAGATATTACTAAACTTAAAGGTCAGAAGAAAATATTTATCTGAATTTCATTGAAATAAAGATTCAAGCACCTTGTTTACCTCCAAACAAAGTACGTAAGTTCTAGTTCTAGAAGTATGTTATATGTCAACTTGTGAGACAACACTAGAGAAAGAAAGGAAGCATCTGAAATATTTTTTCTTAGACCCAAAATGGAATTTAGGCATCTAAATCGAATAGAGCTAAATCAGAATTTAGAAATCTAATTGTAAAACTAAGTCCATCCATGCTGAAAAACTTCTTCAGTGTTTACTGAACACTAACAGTGCCCACATTCTAGATGGCATTCGGATTTCAGTGTTGCTTTTTCAGGTAACTACTGTTGTGCTTCTATTACTCTTCCTGGAACCCTCTTGAAAGTAATGAGTAAAAAAAGTGCCTGGAGAAGAAGAGGCATTGCAAGGATCTACATCATTCTTTTTCTTCTGTTAGCATGATTATAGAAGTGCTTGGTGTAATGTCAGCTAATGTTTTTCACAAGTTCGCTATTTAATCTGCGATATATATGTATTTATTTACAGTTTCAGTACAAGATGTCATCCTTTAAAAATTTTTCTTCTCTCACTTAGCATCTACAAACACTGTTGGGTTTCTTCTTTTTTTTTCTTTCCTTATGTATTTCCCTCCATTTATAGACCAGTAGTATGGTGCTATACTCCATGCTCTTTGAACAAACCTCTAATGTACACTGATTTAAAGTCTGTTTCAGCTCTTCCATGTTCAAAGTGAATAAGTGCTCTCTTTTGTACCCAGAAGACAAATGAATGCCAACAACCTGTAACTGTCTTTGATGCTTGACCTCTGTACTGGAAGTTTGTTACAGTGTCTCTCTGAAGAAATATAAACACAGAGAGATCACCTCTGCTGCTTCATAGCCTAAATGTATGCCTTAAACTGAAAACATCTCTCTGACAGAAAGCAAATTTATGTAACTACATGAATTGTGTTGAAGTGTTGCTGTTGCAGGAGTATCACCCTGATCAAGGACTTTTCAGTCTCATGCTCTGCCAGTGAGGAGGGGCACAAGAAGCTGGGAGGAAGCAGAGACAGGCCACCTGATCTAAACTAGCCGAAGGGGTATTCCATACCACAGCACATCCTGCCCAGTATATAAACTGGGGGGAGCTAGCCAGGAGCCACCAATCACTGTTCGTGGATGAACATGTTATCGCCTAGAAAGCAATGACGAACTACATTGTGCATCCCTTCTCTTTCTTGGGTTTTATTCCTTTCTCTTTTCTCCTTCTTCTTCTTCTTACTACTACTACTATTACTATTATTAATTATTTTAATTTATTTTCATTATTAAACTGCTCTTACCTCAATCCCTGGGTTTTTACCTTTTTTCTGATTCTCCTCCCCATCCCACCAAGGGCAGGGAAAGAGTGAACAAGCAACTGTGTGGTACTTAGTTGCCAGCTGGGATTAAACTATGACATTATCTAAAGTAGAAAATGCTGGGGTTTTTTTAGTTGTTTTGTTCAGAATGATGTGATTTTGTGAAGTCTGTGTTCCTTTAGAGTTCTGGGGATCGGTGAAACTTCAAGAGCCACTTTTATTTTCCTCTGCTACCATGGGAGAAATGGGTGTCAGAAAATTAACTGTCATTCCCTGTTTTTCCTTATTATGTCAAGAGGAAGAAAGTACAGGGCATGAAAGGAAAACTGTTTCTTCTCTCTTTCTGTCAGCCATGGGAATGTCAGCAATGGAGCCTGGAAGGACTTGTTTTCTTTAAACATGCTTGTGTAACTGAGCTTGCTCTGAACCTTGTGATCTTAAAAAAGTGTTTGTAACACTACTTTTGTCAACATGTTTTTTTTTTTTTTTTCTGAGGAGCTTCCAGGTGAGCTGACCATGCTTTTAATGTACATTTCAATAGCGACAGATCCATATTCTCTGGCAGAATGTGGTTCATTCAGAATTCCTCTGGTCTGGTCTTACTGCTACTTCAAGCAGAGCTATGTCAATGCACAAAAAATGGTTAGGACTTGCTCCTGTGCAGTTCACATGTCCAGCAAATAAAACAGGGTGAGACAATCCCTAAAGACAGAAATTTCTCACAAAACAAAATTAATACTTGATCTTTCAGAAACAGCAGGCTTCACAACTAGAGATCCACAAAGTCTTGAGAGACTGTGAAACTGTACAGAGTTCCTATGGGGAAGGGAAGACGGAATGAATACTTCCAGTAAATCCCCACAAGATTTTAAAGAAATGAATGCAGATATAAGGGTTTGCTCTGCTCTGTGAAGGTGCTGAAATTTTAATAACCTCTGCCTCATTCTACCTCATCCCAAGAAGCTGATTGATGGTACATAGGGAACCAATGTTAATTTTGAGCAGAAATGTACAAAATGAACGTGGTCATACTAGAAACTTTTCAAAGGCTATGAGAACATGGTAAACATCCTACTGAGTGAAATCAGTGTCCTATAGCATACCCTCTCTCTAACACTGGCAGTGGGGAATGATAATTATCCAGAACGTGTGAGTTTGACCACCTGTCTTTTCTCTCTCCTGGGATTCACAGCTGTTGGATACCTGGCATATACAGATATAGGATAGAGTATACATCCCTGCATATTTTCTCTAGTATCCATTTGTGGAACTGGGTCTGACTGTTTCTAGTCTCTTTCTGAAACACTAACACTCTCTGTGTGCACAACCTCCTGTGAGAACACATTTCAAAAGTTTGCTACCTGTTCAGTAAAAAAATTAATTTCTTCCATCTGTTTTAGATGATCTCTTACTGGATTCAGTGACAGCTCTGAAATTCTGTAGTTTAGATATTTGCTAAATAACAGTTCTCACTGATCTTACTCATCATCATAATCACGATTTTATAAATTTCTATTTTATTTCCCCTTAACCTTCTCCTCTCAAAAATGAAGTCCCATTATTTCCCCCCTTTGGTCTCAAGGCAACTGCTTTGCTCCCATTACCATTTTATTTGACCTTTCTTGTACCTTTTTTGACTACAGTTTGTCTTTCTATGAATGATGAATGTCGAATGTCAATCAAGTTCTGTTACTCAGTATATGAAATTATCACTGATGGACTAATGAATTAAAGCCTCATTCTGTTGATCCCTTTGCTTTGTAATATTCCTCTTCCCATCAGAAGCCACAACAAGACTAGCACATTTGCTGCCTTTCCAAAGGTTAATGCCAATTAGTAATTGCATATTTGTGTGAGTTTTAGGAATGAATGAAGCTTAATAAAAAATTCACTAGCACTAAAAATCCAGCTCAGAATTGTTTCCTGGAAATTATTCCTTCAATACTTAATCTTTTTATTTCACTTATTTTGTTTGATTCCTAAAAATAGTTTTAATAAAGGGATTTACTAATAGGAATGTTCACTGATGTATAGAACTTACAAGCAAATATCGAAGAATATTGCTGTCAAGGGATTTTAAAGTTCACAGACATGAATACCTGGAAACTTGAGCTGAAATTTCACTCTGCTGACCCAGAGCAGAAATAAAGTCAGTGAAATATGTGGGCAATCATGACCCTATAGTTCTCTATTATTACAGATTTCCAATTAATTATTTCAGAAGAAGATACAGCCATGAATGAAGCACATGAATAATTAATTGATTAATTTCAAATACATAAATCTGTGAAAAATTATGAACTGTTCACAGATAATTTGCCAACAGAAAAAGGAAAAAATTATCTTATAATTTATTTACTATGAATAATTCTTCCATTGCTACATGAGTCACTGGTGCTCTGAGCATCCATTATTTATATGTTTTTTTGTTTAGTTTGTTGTTTGATTTTAGTAAAATGACTAAAGTTAGAAATGGGAAGATATAAGATTGCTCAGTCTAATATATAATCTGAAATTTCAGTTAGTGTGTCTGATGTCTCTCAAAAGTTCAGCTGGCTACATTTCAACTGTGACCACCACAAAAACATAGGTTCAATTATTTTTCGCTTTAGTCTCTGCCCACACCAAACCCAGGCTACTTTAATCACTTGAATTTAGGCAGAATGACACAAAAAAATTTCATAGTTGTAAAGGAAATCTTGAAAGCTGATACAAGAATAGCTGGAATTTACATGGATGGTAAACACGCCAAGGTGCTACCACTGTAATCTCAGGAGAAGGAAAATATCATCCACTATTTCACTAAATGGCTGCACCAAAACCATCCTGACAATTTTGCTTAATCCAGGCTTTATTTATGCATTTCTGTTCATGTACACAGTATAAATTCAATTATTAATAGTTGACTCTGCACACACTTAAAATTTCTTCCTCAGTTCAACTGAATGTAGGAAAAAGATCATGCCACCTGTTATGCTGAAAGATAATTGAAGCTGGGAATAACTTAATGAAATTAAATGATCTGGAGCTAACTTTTATTCCTGCTTGCTCCCTACCAGGACAGTGAGG
Organism: Coracopsis vasa; assembly: GCA_026283785.1. NCBI lineage: Eukaryota > Metazoa > Chordata > Aves > Psittaciformes > Psittacidae > Coracopsis > Coracopsis vasa. The sequence goes on from JANHGB010067546.1 coordinate 14,363, forward strand.
CACTTCATAGATGACAGCCTCAGGACTGAGGCCAATATATTCTAGGAGCACCATTCTGCTCTGAAATCTTTGTTGTGAACCGGGTTCACAACACCTCCAGGGCTTTGGCTGTCTTTCTCTTGACCTTCTCTTACGCTACCATCACTCTCTGTGTTCCTACCCCAGTACAATAGTGCTTTTGAGATTCCCTGGCTCATGCACCAGATTTAGTGTACTTGGAGGGTTAGCTTAAAGATGTGAATAGTGGATCCAGTGGTGGGTGAATAGTGGAAAAGCTTAAGGGGTAAACTAAAAGCCTTTTCCCAGCTGTAGATCTGGATTATTGTGTGACCGTACATATAGGTATGCCCATGACTGCATTCAAGATGAAGGCATGAGCCCTATATCTGGCTCCCATCTGCACACAGGCTGCTTTCATTCCTGTCACTCATCCTGAGACAGTTGTCAATAGGGTTACATCAAAACTTCAGAGCAAGGGCCTCCAAGACTGTCTACAGTGCCATCTTTAAACAAGTTATCCAGTAACTGATGCTAGACATCATGCTCCCTCTGTCTCGTCTCATGTCATGTATCGCCCACACTACCCAGCTCTGCCTGTGAACCTCTCATTCTCAGTGGTTATAATCTCAGTGACAAAACAAAACCTCTCAAGCTTGGGATGGATATAAGAGGAAATGTCTGTGATTAAGGGGCTCCCTCTCCCTGTTAGCTTTCAGCTCATCAGATGCTACCTCATCCAGGCAATCTTTCTCCAGAACTGAACAGAGCACTTTTCAAAGGGAACTTGACTACAAAATCACTTAAGGGGAAACCTTTTTTTTTTCATTAAAACCACCAATACAGACACAAACCTGCACTGCAAAATTGTAGGCATCTGTTTAACAGTGCAGATATACAAAACCAGGACAACTACAAGTCTTTGGCTTTGTGATTATATATTGGCCAATTTCAATATATTTCATGATTGCACACTGGCCAAACCAGTTTCAAGATATTAGCTTAACAAATAAAGCCTTCAGTAATAAGAGGGCATAAGAGGGCTCCTTCTCCCAGTCAGTTAGACTTATTAAAATGAGACTTTTAATTCTTTGAAGTGAGAAATGCAGGTAAACTATTCAAAGGTGCTTGGCAAGTCATTTCTTTATTATTATTATTACCTTACTAAGTGAGATGTCTGGATTTGTGCATTTTTCATGGTCTTCATCTGAATCCAGATTCCAAATGCTCTGTCAAGATTTAAAACCCAGGAAATAAGTCCATTACTGTTCTCAGTAGGAGCCACTTCTGTGCCTCTGGATTGCGTCTGTCAAGATGAAAGAGCAATCAAAAAAGTGTTTGGCCTCATCCGTGCAATGTTTCTCCATGGCGCAGGAGGGAAATTCTTAGTAGTGTACTAGATATCATTTATACTGAAACCCCCCAAATTATATCTTTTCTGAGAAATATTCACACATTACTATGCACATTGCTTTCCAAAGAGAATGTTGTTTTAGTTTTAGAAAGATAACAAAAGGTATTGAATTGCATAGGACCTAATGAAAACCACAGGAATCCATCTCATAGTTTTTTATTAACCCTCTGTGTTAATAGTCTGGTACTAAGTCATCTGATTTTTAAATTTTATATGTCATCTCCTTTGTAAATTTTGTATATATATAAATATACTTATAAACAGATATATTTATTTAATCCAGAAAAAATAATTTCAAATTTAAGAAAAATAAGCTATAATAATTGAAAATTAGCATAGCTATTTAAGGTCAGTGTTACTATATGGGTAAAATGCTACATTTTGCTTACTATGTTAATTCTTAGCCTCATAGGTTTTGTGTATTCAGCCTTATCTGAGCTCCAGTTATTTGTGGCAGACTGGGGTAGGAATAAAGTGAGAATGAAAAAAATTAGGTAAATTTCTTAACTCTTTTAGTGCCAAAGTTAAATTATAGGCTATTTTACTGTTTTCTAACAGGTTTTCTTAAAATTATAAATATTTCTTGGCACTTTAAGTAAGGTTTTGGTTTCCAGTGCTTATGACTTCAACACTTTAATCACTGATCTGATATTTTTCCATTCTGAGTGTCCAAATTCATCTGATTTTCTGGTATGGGGCAGGACAAAAACCAGGTGCAATAGGAAGGTGGAGCAAGGTGGGGATTTCTGGGAACTCATAAAGTTAAGCTATGTTTTTCCCATCTTAAAAAATTAATGAAGTTTTTATCTTTTTTTCAAGGATAAAAATTAATGTGATGACCCTCTCTGTGATCATTTCTTTATCTAGAGTCCACGTTCTTTGAAGCAAAGACTTGAACTTTGGTAAAATAATATAATTGTGTCAGACACAATGCTTCTGCAAATGCAATTGAAATCTATCCAGATTTGGCCGTGCTTTTAAATTTGTTTTAAAATTAAAATTTGCTACTGGAAAATAACTGTGAATAGTATCCCATTCTTATTTATGGATGGGGGACAGGAGTCTTCGTACATAATTATGTGGTCTCCCTTGATAGTGTTCCATGCATAGTCTAGGCCAGGAAGGTGACAACACAATTGTCAAAAAAATTCCATGGAATAACATAGGAAGAAGATGCCACTGCACATTTTAAAAACTAGAAAATTACAAGCAAAGCTACACTGAAAAACATTATCAAGACTGTGAAATCAAACACTGAACTGTTAGGTACTGCCACACTTGGAGCTGCTTGAGCAGCCTTAATTCAGCTTCTATCCATATACATTATGGCACAGAACTAACAGGGCAGTTAGACAACTAAAAAGTTAAGGTGGCCTTATATCTTAGCATTTGAACTCTGCGTTGTTGTCTAGCATGAAGGCATCAACTTGCATTACGTGCATAGGGGAAGCTGGTATGTAGATATCTATCTGTGTATGTTTGTGTTGTAAAGACAGTACTGACTCCAGTTTAGCTTGTTCTTGGAGATACTCTGACATTAAGAAACTAATCCATACATATATCTTGTTACTACTTTTTAGGTTTTTCTAAATATTTGCAACTTATTCAAATGTGTGAAAGACTTCATTGTGACAGAGAAAAAATTCCTTACTGCCAATTGTAAAGCTTATGTAATGTTAAATAAAAAAAGGTGAAAGGCATATGAAGAAAGCTCTTTCAAGATAAATATTTGATAAAAAGGTGCGGAAACATCATAAGACCCTATTGCAAATTGAACTCTCCGAATATGCAGCAGCCATCTGAAAGAGTTTAATATAAGAATTTGAATTTTTTGTGAAAGTAAATGGAGCTACAGAGCAAAGTGAGGAAAATATGGGGTTATTTTTATTATTTTTTCTAAGCCCCTGACATCAGATTTGCTGAAAAGTTTTCTGTTAAAATGATCAAGAAGAAGCCAACTATCAGACAGTGCTGCAGAAATTAAAAGAATGTTACACTAGTAGTGAGAATGTACATAAGGAATTAATCTCAGAAGTAGAGATGCTGGCCTTTCATTAATCACCCAATAAGAACATCATGTACTTCAGAATGAGATTCAAAATGTTTGCATGCTAAACAGCCCAATTATCATCTTGTTGCCTGGAGCTAAAAGGTAGGAATGGGTCAGAACAGGAATGAATCTTAATTCCTGCAGTTAGAAAAATGAGGCCTTTTTTTATATATTTAGGGAGCACAGTTCAGAGCCACCTCATGGAGACAAGTAACTATATTCTATTCGCAAAGAAAACTGGAGTTGATACATTTTAATATCAGAGAATGGGCTCCTCATGAATCTAGCACCACTTTTTGTGAGAAGCCGATAATTCTGGAGCATATTAAATGTGTTTTGAGAGCACTGGCTGAGGCAAAGCCCTTGGGGACATCAGCAAATAAATGTATGTCTTCTAGATGTCGACAAGAGCCTCAATGCAAGTTGGTTGCTGAGTTGTCTAGACTTAAAAGACTTGGCAAGCTTTGGCCTAGGTGCCTGCAGAGCTCTGAAGTTAAAAATGATGAAAGAGAAGGTGATAATGAAACCTTAAGTACCTCAAGGATTAGCTGGCAGCTGACGTTCAGTTTCCAGGGTTTGCAGTTTTGGAGGCAAGTGCCTAAACTGCAAGTGCTGAAAGAATTCAGTGCAGAAGTACCATGACAGATTTAGGTGCATTCTTTTGTTGTGGTTGTTGACTGTTTTTCCAATGAACATCTTTGCTTGTGATACAGAACAGGGATGAATCAATGCTGTCATTAATAAAACTGTTGTCTCCTTCATTTCCATGTTAGTGCAGCAATGAGAAGGTAATAGTGAATGTAGCTTTTAATTACAGCTAATGAAGAGAGGTAATACTTTCTTGCTATTGCCTTGTTTCACTCTGAAGAACTAAATTCTTTACTGCCCTGTCATGATGTTAGGAAGCTCCTTTTGCCAGACTTTCCACAAGAGATCTCTAATTGTAGGTGCCTCATTTTCTGTGTACCTGGGCTGACCTCATGCCATGGTCTGGGAGCAGCTACACTGGTGAGTGAAGCCAGTGGATTCTCCACTTTAGTGAGTAACTCTGGTGTTTTAAAAGCAAGTTGTGTAACATATCTCAAACTGGATACTTAAAATAACTGGAAACTTCCAACTTCAGTGTCTGTGTGCATCAGCACTTTATAAAGTGAAGATAGTTACATGTCTATGTTTCATGCTGCTATTTTGAAATTAAACTCTTATAGTGACAGAGGAAAAGACCAATGGGAAAATGAAAGGGTCTATATTCAGAATGGGGTTTGAAGAGTTAGCTAAAGTAAAACCTGGGAGAGACACACACTGAAAAAGGCAAAGTATTAAACATTATCTCAGGATCACAGTATCAGCCCTTCGGCATGCTGAATGAAGTGGTGATCTTCTATGAAGAGTGACATGTAATTAATTAACTGAACACTATTTAAAAAATCACATATGCAAGATCCCTGAATTAAAATTTAACTGACAACTCACCTCAAAACTTCAGTGTTTCACTTTGCAATCTTAGTGTTATTCTATATTGTTTCTCTATATGTTTTTATATATACATGATGGTGTGATGTAGAGGCCATATAGCTAAATATTTAAAAGTTTGTTGGTTTTTTTTTTTTCATATGAGTGGTGAATAAATCCATCCTGACAGTAAGAATACTTCTTGGAAGACATATCTTGCAGCATGCATTTTACGCACATCACATTCTCTATTGGAAGCAAAGAAGGCTTTTTACCTTCCAGTGGAGCACTGGTTTACTGTGATTAGTCCAGTTTTTTAGAGGGAAAAGGAAAAACCTTTCTTAAGGGTTTTCAATGCATAAGTGTGATAGGTATTCCTTCAGAAGATAATAGTCAATAATACTCATTCGAGGTCTTTTCGTGTAAAATGCAGATGAAGACAAAGGGAAATATTCTGTCATGTTTTGTTTTGATTTTAATAGGAGACTTTTAAAGCACTGTTGGAAAATTAGAAGTGGATCTAGCTATAATGAATTAGCAGGGATGCTATAAGTAACACAGTAAAGTTACTGAAAAAATGCACTGTAGTATTTGTTCTGTGATCAATCACAGTAACTATTCTCTCCCACAGTGCAGTCTTGGGAAGTTAGGTTTTTTTTATTAACATCTACATTTGTAGATATTTTACTTGAAGAGGAATGTTTCAGTGGAATATAAATGTAATAATTTGCATCTTGGTCTTCATTAAATGGTGAAAACGCTTGAAAAGGTGCCAGTGAGAGTGATTTTTCAGCACGCAAAATTCATCTAGATTTTTGTGAGCCAGAGATCAGTGACAATTTTAAAATGCACATGTAAACAAAATGTGGTTATTCCATTTGGACCATAAATATAAATATCTATCTCAACTGAGGCATTTCTTTCTTCCTAGGTCTGGGAGGGCTTGGTGGAGTGAGGAATATAAATTGCAGATATTTTAAACTGTTAAACAGAAGAAATAAAAAACGATGGGAAGGTATGCTTCTTGGAGGAATGAATGCTACGTGCAACGTGAATGAGCAACTGAGGTAGAAATAAAATTATAGCACAGAAAATTTACTGTCTTATTTATATTTTTTGAAAGTAATCTGGATTATTGTCATGGTTTAATCCCAGTTAAACAATGCTACTAAGCTGGCTACTAAGCATCATGCAGTCGCTCACTCACTTCTCTGTGGTGGGATGGGAGAGAGAATTGAGCAAAAGTGAGAAAACTCATGTTGAGATAAAGACATTTCAACAGGTAAAGTAAAACCTGCAAGCACAAGCAAAGTAAAACATGGAATTCATTCAGCACTTCCCATGGTTGGGCAGGTGTTCAGCCATCTCCAGGAAAGCAGGCATCCATCATGTGTAATGGTTATTTCGGAAGACAAACACCATCATTCTGAACATCCTTCCCTTCCTACTTCTTCCTCCAGCTTTATGCTGAGCATGACACTATGTGGTATGGAATATCTTTTGGGTCAGTTGGGGTCAGCTGTCCCAGATGTGTCGTCTCCCAACTTCTTGTGCACCCCCCACCTACTTGCTGGTGGGGTGGGATGAGGGGGAAAAAAGGGCCTTAAATCAGTAATAAAAAACCCATTCCTGATCAGCAGCTTCCAGCACAAATCCAAGACACAACCTGGTACTAGCTACTATGAAGAAAGTAAACTCTATCCCAGCCAAAGAACAATTAGCTTAAGAAAACAAAATCTGATTCTCTTACTTATTATTTGAGGGCTAGATGGAGACATCTGCAGGATATAGCCCTGATGAGCTTAGGGGTGTAACTTGTGTTATTTCCTTGGATATGTGGTTGTGGTGGTCTATAAAAACTTACAGAGCCTTACAGTTTGTTTTCATTGTATTGTTTAAGTCATTGTCTAGTTTTTTACCTGTAAAAGTCATAAGTGTGGTTTAGTTCAATTTATGGATATGAAGCAATAAACTGTACTGATACCTATTTACTTGTATCTAGGATGTCAGAATAGATGACATAGCTTTCTTGTATTTCTTTCATATAAGGTGATGATTCTGGTTTATATTCTGACTCAAAATACTGTGTAGTACTGGACAATGTTTTTGCAAAGACTAGTCAATGAAATGGTATGTTCAGGGCCAGATTATAGCCTATAGTGCTTAAATATCCTGAACTATCTAAATGATAAAGTAAAACAGACACTTCACAGGGGAAACAGTTTTTCTCTAGAGCATATTATGAGCTCTTCCTAAAAGAAAATTTAAGCAGAAATTAATACCACATGAACTGTAAATCTGACGGCTGATTTCTGAAAATAAACTATGTGATTATGTAATATGCTGATAAAACAAACCTAATAAGTCAGAGAGAAATTCTAAATTTCATACTTGTTGCCTACACTTGAACTTAAGTATACCTTTTGTGTTAGCTATTGGGGGCTGCAAAAATCCTGATGTAAGATATACCATGTAGTGCTGTAATCTGGTGCAATGTAGTTGAGGTATGGGGGTTTTGTCTCTTCTACTGTAACTAATAGTTGTCATGTTCATCTGTTTGCTTTTTAGCTTGCTGAAGGGGCAACAGTGTTCTCAGCCTTCATAAGGGTCTGCAATTATAACATTTGTAAAAATAGTTAGTCATAAACATGTCACATAAAATATTTCACAGAGTTTATGTGAAAAGAAATTGAAGTCTCTTGAAAATGGAACTGAATCTTGTCCAAATAACCTTCGATACAATAATCCAACTTTATTGTTGTTATATATTACAGGCTTCTTTATCCATGCATACTATCATTAACTATACAGTATATTTTGATAAATGTTCCTCTTCCTGGAAACTCTTGCAGTTCTTTGACCACTGTCTCTGTTGGTGGTGCTTTTTCATCTAAAATGCGGTAAAAGAGATGCCATGTTTAGGTGAATGAAACTGATAAAATGAAAAAGCAATTATCTCCAAAGTGTTTGTGTGGTAGAACTATCTGTCTGCACTTTAAGACTCCTACGTAATTGGTTAATATTTGAGAAATAATAAACAATTATACTTAAGGCTAAGAGAACTACTTAATTTTTATTAAAGATCTACTATGGTTAGGGTCACCATGTAGCTTGATTTAGTCAGGCAATATTCCCAAGCATTACTCAAGATATGAAATATGATATATTTTGGGTGAGCACGTTCTTCATCTTAACAAATGACAAATGGAACAACAAAAAAAACCCAGTCTGTGGTATGAATTTCAGACTACCTATACTTCCACCTGTAGATGCTTTGATTGTAAAATGTTACTTTGACCCACATCATACTTCTTCAGGATTTTCCTTTGCCTCAAACACAATTATGTATAAGTTAGATCATTCAGGCTTGAATGCCACTCTGCTGCTGCTCCTGATCAGAATCCATAGTATGTACTCATGAAGGATGGCTCATGGAGTAGCCTTAGGAACATGGACTAGCCCTACCTCCACCTTGCCCAAGAGCATGCACATGTAAGTCTACAGTGTGGGTTTGTCAGCAGGTGATTATCTTGAAGTTCAGCCGTGCATGCAGTTGTTATTGTTATGCAAGAGTGTACGCTGAAGCAGAGAGGTAAGTTCAGCTTTGGAATGAAAAAACTGATGTGTATCATTGTTATATGTGTATAAAACACCTCCTTTACAAACGAAATAATTAGGCTTGGGCAAGGCCATGGATTCAAAAGCAAGTAGCTCTAATTTGACTCCAAGTGTTGTCATAATTTCAGTTTGTTATGGCTCCTTAAAATCCAACAATAAATTCAATAAACCTGTGGAATAGGTCATGCTTAAATTTGATTTTAATGTCTGTGTTACTCAAGCTTCTTTTTCTTCTCATTCTCCTGGGCTTCCGTAGGTGTCTGATTTTGTCTGTGATGCAGCCATTTAGTCATATAGCAAGCTGGCTGCATTCCCAAGTGTGCTTCTGTAACTGCAGATTATTCATCAGGCTAGCAGCACTTCTGTCCTATGGATATAAAGGCCTGAAGCAGGCAACTCCAGGGATGGTGGATCTGGCTCTGCATAGTCCATATTCTGTTCTCCTCAGCTGTCCCTCCTGAGGGTACAAAGAGCATTACATGACATTTGTGAAGCGTGAGACTGAGATCTCGGTACCAGCAGCAGATCCGATTGTGTTGTGTCTAGTGGGTCTATGTGGTGGAACATGTGGCATTAGGAGGAGCATGGTTAAAGCTCCCACAGACTTGTAAGTAACTTTGCTACTCTGAGATGAAACTCCCCAAGAGGGGTTGGGAACTTCCATGATAGCAAACTATCTTTTGTAGCAAACTCAGTGCAAAATGGACATTTTAACAGAGCTACCTGCTTGAAAAATATTTTGGCAGTATAGAATCATAGAATCATAGAATAGTTAGGGCTGGAAAGGACCTTAAGATCATCTAGTTCCAACCCCCCTGCCATGCAGGAACACCTCACACTAAACCATGTCACCCAAGGCTCTGTCCAACCTGGCCTTGAACACTGCCAAGGATGGAGCATTTACCACTTCTTTGGGTCAACCCACTCCAGTGCCTCACTATCCTTACAGTAAATAACTTCTTTCTTATATTTAACCTGAACTTCCCCTGTTT
>JANHGB010067549.1:0-32440 GCA_026283785.1 Coracopsis vasa
CCCTGATCATCCATATGGCCTCCTGTGGACTTGTTCCAGCAGTTCCATGTCCTTTTTATGTTGAGGACACCAGAACTGTACACAATACTCCAAGTCACCTTGGAAAGCATGTCTCATGTTTTAACATAGTCAGAAGCCATCTATTCCACAGTAGTAAACAGTTATCATTAGAATTCCCTAGTATCCATTTAATGTAATGACAATTAGCAGCAGGTGTTGCATATATTAGTCATTGTGATAGAGTCCTGTCAGAAGATCATTTTAACATTAACTATCTTTAAAGCAGATGTCTATGGTTTTTATGTGTTTATTTGAATTTAATTTTTGCCAGTAGCTGCAAGAAGTCATTATCTGCCAGCAACATGCTATGCAATTAACAGTTCTTCTGCAAACATGCTGATAGTAGTACATTTCATTCTTATAAATGTACAAATATCTTGCTAGGTATGGGTGAAAGTGTGGTGGTTTTGACTGTGGGTTAAACCATAGGAGATATTTTGATCTGGCAGAAAGAGATTCAATATTTTTAAAGACCAAAATATTGAGGTTCCATAAACACTTAAGACAAACGTGTCAAAGCAATCTTTAAATGGTGATTAAGGATGTAAAAAATTGATTTATCTCATATTCATCAGGGCAGACTTTTACATTTTAATTACTTTTCTTACAGTTTTCAGGTGTTGAAAGATTTTTTTCCTCTCATATTCCTTTCTTTCATGGTTCCTTTCATTTTTCCAGACCATTACAAATCATATCAATTTACTGCTGACTTACAAGGCTTAAGACCAGTGTGCAGTAATTTGTAACTTGTACTGCATTGTAACTGAGCCCAGTGGCAAAAATTGGTTGCAATTGTTGAAGTGTTGCAGCCAGTAACTAAGGGCAATCGTTTCGCCAGAAGGTAACTTCTGAACAAAGAAAGAATGTTTTATATTACATTCCGTTCACATCGTGGTTCTTATTTATTTCACTTTATTTCAAATCTCCTTCATCCAAGGTTGAGTTAAGTAGTTTCAGGTCAGCTGGGGTTAAGAAAAGATAAATGTTTGTGAGGACTGAAAGTAAAATGTTACAAAGAAAAGAGATATGCTCAAATGTATATTTAGAATTCCAGAGCTCGAATAAGAGTTTGTTGACATCAACAGAAACAAACTCTTAAATTTTTACTTTCCAGTGTAATCGCATTGATTCTGGTGGAGGTACAGCACGTGTGTGACTGGAGATTCCTTGTAGAAGTTTTCTATTTTCTGCTTCTTTGCTTGGAGTAGAAAGCCTTCTTACTGCTTCTGGGATGGCAAAAATTGGCATGCAAATATGTCAGATTGCAAACATGTTACAATATAGGTATCTGTGGTTTGCCCTGTTAACTCATATGAAGTTTAAGACCAGTTCTAACCTCCACAAGCATCTCTGAAGAAGTACCACTTTAAGAGGTTTAGCCAGCCTTTGCAGGCAATTCTCTGTATAACTTTCATTTCCTGTTTGTTAAATTGTTGTGGTTTTTTGTTTGTTTTTTTTTTTTTTTTCTCAAGTCTGTCAGGTTTATTTTGAATTTTCAGTCTTACTCTCAGTAACTGATGGTAGGTTTCAAACCAGTTTTTCTCCCAGATAGTAGGAAAATAATATTTTACTACAAAGTCACGGGTTTTAGCTTGCTTTTAGTTGTAGGAAAATAATCATCCACAAGAAAATGTAAAAATCTTTTTGTTTCTAACACTAGGAATTAGAATTTATTGTTTGTTGTCAGTGTGAATAAGAACAGAACGTGATATATCTGACAAAGTCCCTTTTAAAATGGTAAAATAACAGAACATTTTATAAATATCCTGATCATTGTGTATGAGGGGAGAACACTGCATGTCATATACCTGAGTGGAAGCAAGGTTTTCGGCACTGTCTCCCACAATATTCTTCTATCCAAGTTAGGATACTGTGCTGTGGATGACTGGATTACTAAGTGGGTCGAAGTCTAGCTAAACAATTGGGCTGGATGCATAGCCTAATGGGAGGCTTAGGAAATCCAGCAAGGACATATATAGAGTCCTGCACCTGGGAATGAGTTAACTCTTGCAACAGCACGGGCTAGGGGCTGACTGAGTGGCAGGGATCAGCTCTGTTGGAAGGAACCTGGACATCAGCGGGACCTTGATAGGCTGGAGAATTGGGCAAAGAGAAACCTAATGCGGTTCAGCAAGGGCCAGTGTAGGGTCCTGTACCTGGGGAGAAGAGCCCCAAGTGTCAGTGCAGGTTGGGGCTGATCTACTAAAGAGCTATTCAGCTGAGAAGGACCTTGGAGTATTGGTGAATGACAAGTTGACCATGAGCTGGCAGTCTGCCCTTGTGGCCAGGAGGCACAAGAGTGTCCTGGTGTGCCTCGGGAGGAGCATGGCCTGCGTGTCAAAGGAGGTGATCCTCACTCTGCTTGACTCTGGTGAGGCCACATCTGGAGAACTGTGTCCAGTTTTGGGCTCCTCAGTACAAGAAAGACAAGGAGCTACTGAAGAGAGTCCAGTGGAGACCACAAGGATGATCTGGGGTCTGGACCGTCTCTCTGAGCAGAGATTGCAGGAGCTGGGCCTGTTTAGTCTAGAGAAGACTGACAGTGGATGTATTTAATGCATATAAATATCTCAAAGGTGGGTGCCAGAAGGATAATGCCAGAATCTTTTCAGTGGTGCCCAGCCACAGGACAAGGAGAAATGGCCATAAACTAAAACCCAATAAGTTTCACCTCAACATGAGTTGGAACTTCTTTATGTTGAGAATGGCAGAGCACTGGAACAGACTGACCAGGGAGGCTTGTGGAGTCTCCCTCTCTGGAGACATCCAAAACCCGCCTGGACACATTCCTGTGTGACCTGCTCCAGGTGGCTCTGCTCTGGTAGGGGGTTGTACTGGATGACCTCCAGAGGTCCCTTCCAACACTAGCATTCTGTGATTCTGTGATCTGGCAGGAAGCAAGAGCTCAAGTCATCAGTACTCCTTGGCAGCAAAGGGCCAAAAACATCTGGGGCTGTATTGACAGGAGGGTAGCTGATCAAGTGAGGAAAGTGATTGCCTCCTTTACCCAGCACTTGTTAAACCACATCCAGAGCACTGTGACCTACTTTAGCCCCCCATAATACAGGAAAGATATTGCCAACTGCAGCAAATTTTGCTGGGAGCTACAGAGGTGGTTGAGCTGGAGTACGGGCCTTGTCAACAGTGACTGAGGGACCTTACTTTGAGGAAAAGGTTGGACTAGAGATCTGCTGATGTCCCTTCCAGCCTGAATAACCCCATGGTTCTTGTAAAAGTCATTACTGAGATGTTTAATTCTTATACCTATGTCTCAATTTGAAATCAAATTATTTAACACATAAGTCTTTCTCCTTTACCCTAGTTTTTATTATTATCTTAGTAGAGATAATAGACTTTGCCAAAAGTTACATTTTTATATATAGAATGTTAAAACATGCAAGTCTTCTATTCATGGTGTGGAACTACATGTAAGAACTAGCTTTTGGTAAGATAACAGTGTTAAAAAGGAAGCAAAAACCATTTCCTTTAAGCCTAAAGACCCAGAAAGTATTAAAATATTCCTGATACAAACTGTTTATTGACAATACTTATCTCCAGTCTTAACAAATACTAAAAGATGTCTTTGATTATTTTCACTTTTGTATGTAACAGTGAAACATGTAGATGATTGCTATTTAAATTTTAAAATCGTGAGATCTGTTTGAAATGTGTCTGCTCAGTAGAAAGAAAGGACTGTAGAAAAGAGAACCATATTGGACTGGATGAAAAAGGCCTAAGGTGTGTGCCATGACTGACTATATAATATGTCTGAGGCATGTAGAAAGCTTTTGGAGGCAAAGATGGCTTCGATTTGGGACAAGGAGCTGGGGTGAAAATGGGATAATATCGGATGAAAGGAGTAGGAGAAGAAGGGCATAGTTAGAACTGCACAAGTTGGTTGAACATACCTTTTTGTCATGAAAAAAAGAGTGTTAGCAGTCCCCTGCTATCAGCAGGTTGTCCTTTAATCTCATGGTGTATTGTGCTATATTTAGTTATCTATCTGTTGCAAACCTGATACTGTGTAGTTTTATTAAAAACTAAATACATGAACCTGCCTAAAATAACTAAGTACTAAATTAGGCTTTCTTTCATTTCAGACTGACATGAAACATGATAATTTTATTTTATCTGGGTTGCATACATTTTCTGCATAACAGGTTACAATGTGAGGGAAGCAACTTCCCGCAGATCCATTTGACTGCCATTTCATGCCATTCAGTGTTTTGAAGACACAAACCAGACATGCTGTTACCTGCTTCAGTTAGATCTGTGCACTGTTGAGTACAAACCAAAACCTTTTCAAAATTATTAGCATAAGATTTTGCTTTTCTGGAAACTGCTGTTAGCAACCAGGAAGCTTTGTGTACTTAATCACAAAGTAATTGAAGCTTCACTTCTGTTTACTTCTGAAAATCACATTCTTACAGTGTTACATGTATTATTTCCATTTACTTTCTATTTAGCAAGCAATCTGTGAAGTAATCACAATCAGATATTCCAACAGACTTGATAAGGTGAATTGGATACTGCAAGAGGTCAAAGTTTATACCATGAGTGTGTTCCCTGATCTGGTTGAGGATTTTAACTACAGTTTTGTAGCATTTGCAGGCATTGTGATTTCTTGTTAGGGTCAAAGCTTGAATTGAGAGCCTTAGTTAGCCAGGTTTTCTTCAACATGGTGTCAAGTTTCACTTCTCTTCTTCTAGGTGGAATAAAGGTGTGCCAAAATGGTGTCGTCATCTATAATCTCAGTTTAGAGAGAAGAATGAAACTTTTGCTTCTATTATAGTGTAAAATAAATGCATAACAGATAAAATAAGCTTACAGGATTTATTCACGTGAAGTTGTATGAGAGTTTCTTAATGTACTTTTTCTTTCTTTACAGCTATTGGCTGACAAACAAGGTCCACATTAAACGACCCAGCACTGGTCTTCTCATGTATACGCTTGCCACCAGATTTTGTGATGAAATTCACCTGTATGGATTTTGGCCATTCCCAAAGGATTTACATGGAAAACCAGTCAAGTACCATTATTATGATGATCTGAAGTACCGGTACTTTTCTAATGCCAGTCCTCATAGGATGCCATTAGAGTTTAAGACATTGTATGTATTACATAACAGAGGAGCACTTAAATTAACAACAGGGAAATGCATACAGTAACAAAGCTCATGTAAAGTACAACAAGAAGTACAGCATACACGCCTTGTCATAAAGATGTTGTGGAATGGCAATCAGATCCCAGTGAAGATATGTTTCAATACCCACTAAGCCATCAGAAAAAGAAATTTTATCAGAAGTACATAACCAGCTATTACACCTGTAAAGTGCTATATAACTAAGCTATCTTGACTGCAAGGATTCAAGTAAGTGCCACTTTCACTAAGAACAAAGCTTGAATGTATGCTCAGTAGTGTTTACAAGTTCTAGTGACACGTTCATGATGAACTAAAGAAGAAAAATACAACCTGCTTACTGCTGACTTGCTTCTGTGGTCAGGCAGCCCTCAGAAGAAATCCCCAGTGGATGGAATATTTCTTGAGCAATTAAGTGAGGCTTTAGCAAAAAGATCATGATGGAATTGAGTAGAGAAAGTGAAGTCCGTACGATCAACCAAATCAGTAAATGCCTTCAGTCAGAGGACTATTTCTGATCTTGTATTATAACCTCAGCTTTTGTTGCTGTTTTTCTTATTGCTGTTGGTTGGGTTTTGTTGCTTTTAAGTATTTGAGCCCTTAAAGGATTTTGAGAATGTAATTAAAGTATGTATCTTATGGAATTGTCTTAGGAAAAAAAATCATAAGGGTGGGAGGGTGGAGGGAAATATCAATCAAAATCAAATATTTTATCGTTATTGTGATGCATCTTGCTGTCATACAACCCGTAACATCCCAATTGTTTTTCTGGCTACCACTGTCAATACCCACTACATGGAGCCCGTCAGAGGTCATTTTGATCCATTTTTAAAGAGTAGTTTTTCTGTTGTGTTCAGATATGAAAACATATGAGAAGGTGCCCTTATTTTTGGTACCAAAGATTACTTTTATACACATTATTTCTTGAAGAAAGAGTGTAGATTTATTATGATGTTTCTTTGCTGCTGAAAGGAGCATCTTCTTTTGGTTGTTTAAATCTGCTCACTTACAATGAACAAATCCTGCTGATTAAAAGCACTCGCATTTCCTACCAAACCTTATTCTGACACGTTTCACTGGAGAGTGAACAAGTCCTCGCTCTGAGGAAAACCCCAGTGCAACAATAAGCTTTTACAGAAAACCTAAGTGGGGCAGGGTGAGCTTTATTTCAATTCTGGGAAATCAATGAGGAATTGCTCAGATGAGAGGCACTGTAAAAGGCAGGCAGACAAGGGGAAACAGCAAAGGCAAGAGCCCATGATGGTGGTTGATCCTCCCAGACGACCTGGGTGAGAGTCGCAAATTGCACATCAACAAGAGAAACAGTTGTTAAAGGTGAGTTTTGAACAAGGGAAATAAGTGGTACTCTCACATCCAGTTGGTAAGTTGTGGTGGTCGAAGAAGTTCAGTCCTTAATTATTTTCACTGTGAAATTCTGTCAGTAGGTAAAACTGTACTTTTGGTTACAGCTAAGAAATTTCTCTTTGTGAATGATACCACTTGTACACCAGGACCTTACTCTTCTGGCTACTGTTACATTGGCACAACCACTGAAAGAAACGCAGTGATGATGTGGCTGAGATCATGAATCACAGACTGTTTTGGGTTGTAAAGGACCTTAAAGATCCTCTGGTCCCAACTTTGCTGCCACAGGCAGGGACACCTTCCATTAGACCAAGTTACTCCAAGCCCCGTCCAACCTGCCAGGGATGGAGCAGCCGCAGCTTCTCTGGGCAACCTGTTCCAGGGCCTCATCATCCTCACAGGGAAGATCTGTCCTTTTGCACAAATATAGCACTTCCCACCCAGTGATCAAGGTGTACTGAATGGATTTGCCTTTTACAGGCCTCTCAGGTGGATCGAATGCAAGGTGAATTTACCCTTTCAGTTAATTCAGTGAAAACAGTCCCTGGTTGTCATGAGTCTTTGCTGTTCCCAGGTGATCCTGGTTGTGACAAACACAGGGAGTGTGTTTGCGCTCTAGTCTTAGGCTCTATATTTAGCTATGTGATACCGGGAAAGCTTTCTGTGATTAAGCGATGTTGACCGATACCGAAAGTAATTGCAGCCATGACATGCAGCGAGTGAGGTGTGTCACTGGGACTGGGTATTGCTGTGTCCAAAAAAGGGTCTGGGAGAAAGAGTGAATTATGGAAGTGTATATGAATCACCAATATTGTTCTTTTGGAGAAAATGGGGGAAAGATACGTTCAAACCAGAAGACTGTTGGTGAGGCACATGGAGTTATCTTTTCCCTGTTTGGTGTTTACTTCTGGGCACTACTTTCCAAATGATGCATAACAAACTTCAGTATTAGGCATAAAATTTTTAGAATTGATTTTTGAAACTCTGGGATTAATTTATCTTGAGTGGGAGCAACATCTCCCTCATAGATGCTCTCTTATGGCAGGTCAGAGCTTTATGAGAAGTAGAGTTGCTCTGCTTTGGCTGTGGAAATGGACTGGATGACTTTTCAAGGTCCCTTCCAGCTTGCTTGGTTCTCTCAGAAAGATGCAGAAACAAAGTAATTTCTAGGAGACAACTGCTGTGTTCTCAAGGCAGATTGGATATTCTTAAGAAGCAGCTTCACAGGCAAGTCTGTCCATACATGAGACCAAGCATCTGGGAGAGACCCAAATGCCCTTCAGGGAGACTGAATGTAGCCAGATGAGAGTGGTCCACTTCTTCATGCTCCCTGATGTCCTTCCACTTCCACTCACCTCAATGTCACCCCAACAGGCTTCTTCTGAGGGTTCTCTCCTGGACCCTCCAGATGCCCTGTGTGAGTGTGGCACTGCTGAAACAGGGGTCATCATATCTCCTTGGAGGTCCACTCTCCAGCAACATCCCTGTTTGCTTTCCCACTGCAAACAGGTTAGCACCAGTGGAAAACTGGGCTAGGAAGGAAGTGGTGAGGGATGTAGCAGAATGGGCGAAAAAGACATTACCCAACAAAGTGATTTTCGGTGACAAGGTCAGGTCTCTTAGGTGCTCTTGCCTTACAGTAATAGGTAACAACATGTCTGCTTTGCCTTCACTCTTTGTCCGTCTAAACAAGTCCAAATTCATATTTGGCTGAGGGGGATAAAGCAATATCAAATGAGGATATACCTTTGCTTCTATTCATTTTTTTTTTCCCCTGATCTGCCTGCCAGACTTGGTCCTCCCACAGCAAACCACAGGTTCACACCTTTCACTCTTCAACTGCTGGCTTTCTTATGGGCTGCCAGCTTGACCTCACCAAGCAGCAAGGTCCATCTGAACATCGGTGCACTGTCCTTTGCTATACACTATCCTCTTTTATACACTATCTTTTCCTTAAATGTTTTGGTTGAGCAAGCAACCTCAGATAGAGGTATGCTAATAAATGTCTCTCCATTTGGCTCAAAAGCATCATTTCTGCTAGGAAAGGATTAGGGTCCCCATAATTTCTGTTTCATCCAATTTAAGCATGTCTATGCTTGGTCTCCCAGAGTGTGCAGTCACTTCAGCAGGAGCTCTCCCCATGCTGTTTCAGAGGGACACACTGGTCCCCATCTGACCTGTGCCAGCTGCACCTCTGCCTGGAGGGAGAAGGTAAACAGAGAGTGAGGCGTTCACACTGTGTGTAACAAATGGCTCTTGGTACCGAGAGAGGCAAATTATCTCACCGAAACGGATAAAGGGAAAGGGTAGGTTTGTATGGTGCGGACCAGACCTCTCCTGACTCCCGTCTGTGACGTAGGCTGTGCCTCCAGCTAAAAGTCCCTTCTGCCCTGGCTGCCTAACCCAGACCTGGCTTGTAGAGGCTTGTGCACACTGAAGATCTGCCTACCGATTGCTTGGCGTCATGTCAGTGACAATATGCCAGTCCATGGGCTTTGTGGTGTCTGCTTTAGGAATAGGAGGCATCATTGCATCAACATGCATGGACCAGTGGAGCACCCAAGACCTGTACAATAACCCGGTGACCGCAGTGTTCAACTACCAGGGCCTCTGGCGCACGTGTGTCCGGGAGAGCTCTGGCTTCACCGAATGCCGTGGCTACTTCACCATCCTGGGGCTACCAGGTAGGGCTTGCTGGCCACGAGGGCAGAGAAGTGGGAGGGCAGAGCCACGGGCATGTGCCAGAGGCCATGCATGTGGTGATGATGGGTGGTTTTCGGTGCAGGGTGGGAACTCAAATTTTAGCCAAAAGGGACCTCACGCTGTTTGGATGACAGGTCCCTTGGGGGTATCTCAACCTGAAACCCCTGTTCTGCTGAGGTTCAGCAAAACTCATTACATCTGATTATGCATCATGTTACTGAGGTGTTGTCCAGGTAATACACTGGGGCAGTAGCTGCTCTGCGGGGTGATCTTCCCCTGTGCTCTGGATGACTTGGGCACATACTGCTACCTCAGCTGCATGGCTGTGCGTGGCTTCCCACCAGAAACCTCTAATATTCTTGGCATCAGAGAAGATCCTTTTCTAAGAGGATATGTCACAGTTCAGCTCACTGTATTTCTTGTATAGGCTAATACCACCAGGCTGGATTTCTCCCTAATTCTCCTTTGGTTCCACTTTTCACTTCCATGAGTATCATTCCTGTCCTGGCTGTGCACAGACTATCTAGGGGTGCAAACAATTAGGTTACAACAGGATTATCTGGGTTCTCTTCTTGCCTTAATACAGTGAGAGAAAAAAAGCACTTAGACTATTATATCCATCCAGCCTCTGAGCTTTGGCACAGCAAGAATGGAGGGAAGAAGCCAATTATATCAGCAGAAATCCTACAAAATGGCATTTTCAAAGTACACAGAAGTAAGCATTGTATGCAAAAACTGCTTCTTTCACCAGCAGCCTATCTCTGCACAAATCAAAACAGTATAACCTGGCCTCAGACACCATCAGGAAAAGTGATTAATCTCCTGAGCTGTATCTCCCTGTCACTCATCTCTGGATCCTTGTTCCCAGCTGGTGTCTGGCATTAGGTGTGCTGCAGTGCTGTCATGCAGGTGCCAGGGATGCCTGTGAGTATCTACTTGTTGGAGATACTCACAGGGCTTTGAATGGCCTCGTTTGCTCACACAGACTCCTGGCTGCAGACATACATCCTTTTCTAGAAGGAGCCTGATTCTGCCTGGGCATCCAATTATGCAGCCCTCGACAAAAGCTCTGTGCTGGATGAGTGAACGAAGGATGACATCCAAGGAAGGATGTTTGCGCAGGGCTTGTATTCACACACTGCTGCCACAGTCAGGAAAGCCAAGCAGTTTCACCAAGGCGAAATGCGTGCAGCAAGGGGCAGAACAGGTTGGTAAAACTTGACTCCAGTAGGCTAATTGCTTACAGGGAAAGAGATTAAAGCTGCCATATGAGGAACAAATAGGGGTGTAAAAAGCAGACCCTCTCCATGGACCCATACACCCATAACAGTGCAAGACTCCCTCAATTCTTCAGCTCTAAAAGTTTAAATTTACAGAAAATGTAACTCTGTAGAAGAAGCAATTAAACTTTTCAAGGCTTCAGCTCTGGGAACTACTTTAATCTTTGAAGAAACCAGAGTACTTGAGATCTTGGAGGTTTTTTGTTCTCTCAAAATACCTCCACCACTAACCTCGGCATCACAGGAAAAAAAAAGGGCAATTGCAGTTCCCAAACCTCCAGATTGGTGTCTGTCAAGTAGGCATTTGTTTCCTAAAATGGAAATAGCAATTTGGGGGGGATTAATTTCCTTCATTTAGCAGGTGAGTTGCGGGAGATGGATTTACCCTCTTCAGCTACACCCAGCAAACTCTGTATCTCCCTCCCAGTTGCAGATAGAGAAAAGCATCCTACCCTAAATGGTAGGATTTCTAATGGACACGCCACCTTGGAGTGGAATTACCATGGGTGTTTGCTGGGTTTATTGCTGTCTCCTACACAAAAAAAAGAATTGAAAAAAAGCCCACAGAATAAAGAACAACTTTTAAAAATAAATGCGGGTGGGATGCTGACCCCTCAAAGTTGCTGCCCTTATCCTCAGTGGTGGTGTAGAATTGGTGCCTTCCCTGCCGGGGTGTAGGTATATGAATATTTACATACTTTTGTCCTAGTGAGATGCTCTTTGTGACTGGTGCTATGAGCACTGCCCTACAAAGTAAGGTGGATTTTCTTTCCCTTTCTTTTTAATGAATAGGGCTTGCTCTTCTGAAGTCACCCCTTTGCTCTCCCCCCTGCCTTTCACTCCAGTTATATATTATCTGACACTTCCACTCTCTGGAGAAGCTGATGCAAAACCAAGTGCCCCGCTGCTGTGCTTTATAGATTGGCTCTGTCTCCTGAATTCATCTGCTCCTATGGGCATTTCTTCCCACCCACCACCAGCAAAAGGCAGCTGTATCCCAATCGGGAGGAGGAACAATGCTAAAAATATATCGAATTATTAATTAGCTAAAGATATTATGAAAGTGGATCATCCCAGTGTTTATTTCAACAATGTTGCACCTTGATCTCCATTAAACCCCGCCTTGCTAACCACACTATAGTTAATGGTTTGTCAGCATTTCCATTATAAACACCTATTTATTATTCTGACAATGGCAATTTATATTGGGAACAATAGTGCTGGAGTGAATAAAAATAATAAGACTCTAGCAAAGCAGAGAGGTGACCTGAGTGCATCAATGGAGTTCTGGTTTCTGAGGACTTTCTTTCTCAGTCCCTTGCTCCCATAGCAAAGATTAAACTTGTCTTGCCCATCATCGATCTTCAATTTAGTTGTGAATTTTAATTTCAAATAGATTGAGGAAAAATCAAGATAATAGATGAAAATGGGAAATAATACAGGTAGCTTATGGCTCTTGCCCTCACTGTTCAGCTATAAACAGCCAGTCTCCAGTGAAAGATGCCACTTGAGAACTAAGCTTGTTTGTTCTGATTTCGCTTTCTCTTATTATTTTTTGCTACTTCCCTTGGTGTGTCGGCACACTTTACTGTGATTTCTGGAGGACGCAGTCTGAATTTGAACACACAAATAATAGACAAATAGCAATAGCTGAGGTCTGGCAAGGCTGGTACTTTCACCTAGTGCGGAAGTCACAAGGCACTTTATGCTAAAAGAAGCATTTTTCTGTTGCTTATAAGTTTGCTAAACTACAATAACGGGGGCAGTAATTTTCCTGTTGTCTGTATTGGTCTCTTTATCTCCGTCCCTCTTCAGCCATTTTTGAAAGGACATTTTGTTCTCGAGTCAAACCCTTTTTTGACCCTTTCGGAAAGGCTGAGGCATCTCTCTGCTCTGGAACAAAAGGCTGGTAGCTTGAAATATAGGAATATTGTTGCTTTTCCAACAGCAAAGCTTTGAAAGTCTGAGAGCACCCTGTTAACCTTCTACAACTATTAAAAGGTTGTATGCTGCTAGAGGGGTCAGAGTAAATATAGCCCATGGGAATGTAATCATGGCTGTCCAGACTTTGGCATAAAACAACTGCTTTTAGTTTTGCTGGTGCAGGATAGCAGAGATGCATACGTTTTCCCTGAGGGAAGTCATAGTTTGGGAAGTCTTAATGTTGGCGTATCTGGATTTTTTCTCTTCTGTATCAATTCTGGACAATGTTTTCTTTTATTTCATACGATCAACATGTGTTTTGTGGCATAACCCTAGTAAAACCCTTGCTTTGGGGATTTTGGAGACAGAGCAGCCCCCTGGCTGAGGAAGCAGCATCTCTGTTCCCTGTAGCTGTTTCATGCCTGAAGTTTGTAAATGGATTGCTAATTGCCATGTCATGATCCTCCACTGGTGATGGACATGGCAAAGTCTCTCTCTTCCAAGTTCTGCTTGCTACTTGAAATCCTTCAACCCAGTCAATTCAGCTCCACATTTTGAAATGTCTGCAGGCAGCTGCTGTAACCTACTTAAAACTTTTGTGCATAGAAGGATTTAGGTGGCCCATGTGGCTGAAGGCTTGATGACCTACCAAGACCACATGTGAGGTGGGGATAGAGCTAACATGAGACTCTTAGAGAGGTCTTGGGCACCCCCCTCCACAATGACACTCAAGGTGGAGAGAGGTGGCAGAGAGGTGAGCAGATGCCAGGAATTGCATCCCTGCTGCTGTCTTGTGCCTTTACCACAAAAAAGGAAGAGGGACAAGAAAATATTCCTACAGGATCTGGGCTGGGGGCCATAGGAGAAGCAAGGCAAGGGAAATGGCAAGAGACTGTGGAGATTTGGGGCTGGACTACAGCTCATACGCACGTAGGGAAGGATGAAGCTTCATGCACCTCAGCTTTCCTGAGGGACCTTGAAGGCCCCTCTAGACCTTCTGAAGACCAATGGAGTAGAGTGGGTCTGAGCTGATTCTGTGGTTCTCATGCTATGGACTAGTGGGCCACACTCCTGGTGGCTGTGGTCATCACAGCAATGGAGGGACAGAAATAGAAGGGTGGGTTTGCTTTGTTTCAGTCTGAGCAAGCTGGAATTGCCTGGCAGGGTGTGAGCTATATTTGCAAATTTTAAAGTAAACATGAGCTGTAGGTGATTTTTTCTGGGAGAGGTGGTGATAACATTCAGGAATTGCCATGGGCCCAGTGAACCGTTTTGAGATAATATAGAGTCAACGCCTGCGTAGATAAAGCAAGTATGAGCTGAAATACAGGTTGCAGAGGGGAGCGGTCACAAGAGTACCCTTCCTTTTCCCAGTGGAGTGAACCGCTGGAGACGTCTCAGTACTCAGAATGGGATATCTGTTCTCTGCTCCTTGGTGAGGAAGCTTGGCCTTTTCAAGAGCTGTCTCCCCACTATATCCCTTCCTTAGATACTGCTTAGCCCTCTGGCCCCAGCATTCAGCCACCTTGCTGGAGACTGAGCAACAAGAATGTGCTTGAAGAGAGATTGCCATCCTTCAACCAATCCTGGCTGTAGGCATCTCCCAGGCGTGGCTGGAGATGGGCATCAGGTTGTGTCAAAGATGCTTAGATGTGTTCTACAGCTATCTCATCACCCAACCACTTTTCAGGTTGTGTCAAAGATGCTTAGATGTGTTCTACAGCTATCTCATCACCCAACCACTTTTCAGGTTGTGTTCCGAGCCAACAGTTCAGACAAAAACTCCCAGGTGATATTGTGCTGGGAAAATGAGGTGATGAGGATTTTTGCAAAGGGAAACGTGTTTTTCCCTTTCATGAGTGGCTCAGAAACCAACCATTAAAAATAACATAAGAACATTTCAGAAAGGCAGAGAAAATGGGCTGGGGGAAGGGTTGGGATGGAAGCAAGTTTGGTTTTTCTCCAGAACTTTGCTTCAGCAAACCACAAAGGAAGCTTTGAGTTCCAAGTGTTTACTAGTGTGATACTAATCAGAGCATAAGAAATATCAAGCAGCTAGTGCTGGGGTGCCTGGATAGCACCTTAGGCAATATTCTTAGGGCCGAGCAAATAGAATTCTCCAAAACACAATAATCCTTCAAAGATGACAACATCTGGAGTGTTGAGCATGGTTGGGTGTTTGTTTGCCTCTTATCTAAGGACTGCAGCATGACCCTCATCACTGAAATTGCTTTCTCAGCTCCATTTTGGGGGGGAGCATGCCTAAGGTTTCAGGGGGTAATATGCAACCCTGTGCTGATTTATCCTTTGCAGAGATATGATTCAATCTGGCCCCCAAAATCAAAGACAGACTGATTCACCTGGGCTTTCTTGCATACCTGGAGGCTGTCGATGATGTTTTTTGATTGCTCCATCATTGCTCTGAGGTTTTGATGCCCCTGAGTAAGAGGTTTGATGATGAGAACTGACATCCTCCATCAGCAGGAGAAAACTATATCCCCAAGCAAAGGTTAGCGAGGCAGCACTACCCAGGTGGTGGACTCCGACTCAGGGTACAACTAAGAACAATCCAGGGGTTAGCCTTCTTTCCAATAGATGTGTGAGGAGGAGCAATGGAGCTTTGGGGTGTGAAATGGTGGAGGAGGAGAAGAGAAGGTCCCTACTGGCTTAAAGAGCTGCTTTTGCCACTTTGTAGCTGAAACCAGCAGAAAGGGTTAGAGGAAGGAGTGGTGGCTCCCCTCCTGGCAAAGCAAACACATGAGCATGGTGCATGGGAGGGCCACCTCCACTGGTATTCATGCAAACACTCAATTAGCAGAAAAAAAAATCCTGGTAATTTAAATAGTGATAAAGTTTTTTGGAAAAAAATATAGGAAAAAAAAATGTTTCCCCTCTGTATTCTCCACCTTCCTTTTCTTTTTCCTCCTCAGGGCTTATTTTTAGCCCTGTGAGTTGTTATACACTAATGATGAAGAGTCACAGCACTCTTTGGCATAGGGGTTGTGTCCCAGAGGAATGTGATCTAGCCTAGAAAAAGTGATGTAATCTCTTACCACTAGATGGCAAGAAGGCAGCAAGTCCTGGGCATGAAAAGCAGGAGCTCTGGAGAGCTGCAGAGGAGAAGCACGGCTTGAGTGCAATCAGCTTTTCAGGACTGGGACACAGTTCTGGCTGTGGGGCAATGAAGGTTAGGATGGAGAGCTGGCCACATTACTTGTTTTAGCCCTTATTGTCCTCCCAGCTTCTAGGTCCTCTCCAGCCTTGATTTATCACAAAGAATTTTCCAAGATGAAGAATGTTAGTCAGCATGCCCTCTCCTTCACTGAGGATGAGCAGCTCTTACCACCTCTGGTTCCAGAAGACTTAATTCAATGGGTTTTACTCACGCTATTATTTTTGCCAGCAACTTGTGACCTTTAAATGTGTTGGAGTTGTGTTGTTTTTTGATATAAATTTGTCAAAGTCAGTGAAAATTACTAAATTAGAATAAAATTTCTGGAAGCAAGGACATCTCGTGCCTCCCCCAGGAGGGCTTTGGTGGCTGTGTTTTCTGGCCACTACATGTAGGATTGTGCTCTGGTTGCTACAGCAGAGTCCAGTGCAAAAGCGAATCTGTCTGCTGCCCACCACCTTGCTGGCATAGCTACAAAAGCAGAAGGGGTGTCATGGGCGGTCGTTCTCCAGAAGGCAGAACCCCACTGTAACTCACCCAGCCACAGAAATCAGCCTCTCTTCTCTTCCTGGTGGCTTTCACACTGTTCACAACCAGGCAATGGTTTGATAGTGCCTGTGGCACAGAATGTATGGGGACTGGTTAAATCAGGAACTTGTTTCTAAGTCAGGGCTGAAGTAAACCAGTCGGAACAGGGTATTAGATGAGAACAGATGAGCATTTAGTCTGGAAGGTCATTGTAACTCACCTCACTCCATTGACAGAGTGGCACAGTGAACTGATATTGCTCCCCTGAGTCCAGCACTTTTCCACTGTGCAAAGAGATAATTAATTTCCTAATTTTTATATTTTCCACCCCTTTTTCCAAGACCATTTCCCCAACCAATACAGACAAGCATCTGTAAAAAGACACTTTCCAAATCGTCCCTGAGCCCTCTCTCTCCTTGTCCCCACACAGGTTTCAGTGGGGCTACATGACAGGTGATGGGGATGTGGGCAAGAGAAGAACAAAGTTGCAGGAGCTTTGCTGGATCAGTATGGGGCTCTTGGCTTGGTGTCCTGGGTTGTGCCATGGTCAACACCTGAGGCAACCTCGGTGATGCTTGAAGTGACTGCAAGGAGTGACCATGTCCCATGTCCCTGTTTGTTTCCTGGGTGGAGCTGGTGGCCCCATATAGTTCACCACTGCCATCCTTATCTATCTCTGTGCCTCTTGTGAGGATACCTGCAAGGGTGGCCAGGTGCAGAGGTATCACTACCTTGATCTGATGATAGATCTACTCTCCTTTGCATAAGCAGAGGGCCATGGAGGTGTTGACCTGGGCTAGGTGCTGAGTTCACCTGGGAAACATGGTCCTTTCCTTTGCCCCTCTTATCATGTTTGCACTGTGCCAAGCACGTAGGAGGAGCCCAATAGATGGCAAAAGGTTTCGGTGAAGGGACAGCGCGTGTTCCAAGTGGGTTGCCCAACACTCGACGGAGCATGGCTGTGTAGCTGGGGAAGGACAAGCACTTCTAAAGGACAAAAGCTAATATCTTGGGCCCTGCCAGCACAAACCTACCTGGCGAGAGTGAAACTGGTCTATCTTGCAAAAACACTTTGAGTAAACACGCTACTCAATGGAAAGCATCTGATAAGAGCTGCTGCGTTTCTGGTGGCTCAGTCAGGAGGACTTGGTGCTCCCATTAGGTCCGCGGCTTCATCAGGGAGGTCTTACCTCCTCTCTTTGAGGGACCCACCATGTCCACGACCATCTGCCAGGTGATGGGGTTCATCATTTCGTCTCTGGGTGTTGCGGGGTGCATGGTGGCCACTGCCATGGATATGTGGAGCACACAGGACTTATATGACAACCCGGTCACGGCCGTCTTCCAATATCAGGGACTGTGGAGGAGCTGCGTGCGGCAAAGCTCCGGCTTTACAGAGTGTCGGCCGTATTTCACCATTCTTGGGCTGCCAGGTAGGAGCAAAAGATGCACCAGGTTTAACTCAGCTATCCTGTAGCTCTGCGCAGTTTTCATCCAGAAGTAGGAGCAGATATCTTAAAGCACTTTGCAATGAATTAAATTTCCTAGCTTCCCAGTGTATGAGCGTAAAGATATGTGCATATTTTGTACCAAAATAATACCTTTATTCAGTGGAGTTTACCACTTGGGAGTGTGTGTAGGTGAGCTCTGGATGAGCATCATGGGTTCAGCCCCCTTGCATGATAAAAGCATGATGGGGGCTTTCAGCCCTGTATCTTTAGGGATGCCAACCTTGCTTCCCAACTGTGAGGTAGGAGGGAGAGTTTTGCTGAAGACCACTGTGCTGTCTGCAGTGGTTGCTTTTTGACCGTCCTTAGGAGTGTGATGGAATAAATGTGTTTCTGTGTAGCCAGCTTCAAGATTGCTAGGTGAGTTCTGTTTTGTTTGGAAGGGCAAAACTGACGATTGAGGTCACTTCTTCTATGGGACCACTTGTTTTGAAGAATAGAAAATATATTTATTAAACTATATATATAAATGTTGATCAGCATATATATACGTGTCTTTATAATGCCATGTGTGTTTGTATTTTAAAAGAGCAATGAGGCAATGGTAACCACATTTTGATGCTAATTTATCATAATCAAGATTTTACTTTTAATGTTTTTAGATAATATAGCAATAGGGAAAAGTGTAAAGCAGTCACTGGCATTTTCTATTGTGTCTGAGAGATCGTCTTTCAGTTCTGTTCTCTTTGTGTGTCTGTTTAGTTGATGAATACCTTAAAACCTAAAGATGGAATGCCCCTGCTTGAATCTGGTTAATTTTAAATCCTCATTTTCACCCTAAACTTTCTATATTCCATAAGTCATAGCTAGTCTTAGAGTTTAATTTCCACTTTTGTATTTTGTATTAGTAACAGAAATGCAGGTGATGACTTTAAATTGGTTTACTTCACCCACCTCTTACTACTCACATCAACAGTGAAGAAACAGCTTTTCAGTTTCACTTACATCTGACAAACACAGTGATGCAAACTGTGGTTTCAGATCACTGACATTTATTTTGGTGAATAAGCTTGCATTTTCATGAATTTTTGTGCACATCATCCCTTTGTATGGGAATCAGGTGCGCAAAAGAGCAACCACATGTGTGCAGGTAGAAGCAAAGCTATCCTACATCATGCAAAGTGTGTATGCAACAACAGCAAGTAGTTTCTGTGCTTGATTTTAACTATAGGGCTGTTTGTTATCTAGTACTCCTGATTCCTGACACATTTTTTTCCCTTAGTCTCCTATTTTGTTTGTCTAAGCCCTTCCACTCCTTCCTTCTAGGGGAGGTCATTCACCTTTGGAAAGCCGCTCTATTCAGAGGACTTTTGATGGATGGCAAAATTCACTTGAAACTGTAGTGCTCTCTTTCCAAACAGCTCTCACTTCCATTCCCATGGGCCAACTGAAGAGGCCTTTATGTCACAGCAGACTCGAAAGCAGTTTCTTCTCCTTTCTATCTCTTTATGGGCATGGTGCATAAGTCAGCTTCATGGAGAGAGGAATTGCTGATGATGGCTATTTTGCATTTTTTCTATCGTGTTCTTTTGAGTTCCTCCCTCTTCCCTTCCCAACAGCATTGCTCCTTTTCAATGGAGATTCGCCACACTGGGACTTCAGTGCTCCAGGAGAAGAGCAATGTCCCAGGAGCTGTTTGGCTTGGCCTGCCTGTTGTGCTCTTTCACAGGCACCTAAGGCACTGGGAACATCTCTCCTGGGAGCCCACAATATCTCTGTGAGGTCTTAGCTTAGGGTCATTTCTTGAATGGTTGAGACCACTACAGTGACGGCTGTAGGAAGTATCCCGAGAATGAAGGACTGTCTTGGGGACAAGGACCTTCCATCGTGATCTGTAGTGTCTTGTGCTGCCTTGGAGTATCAGCCTCTCCCGCCTGCCTGAAACAAAAGCGGTTGCAAAGAAAACTTAAGTGTCTGTAAAGACAAATGAATGTTTTGATTGTCTTTTCTTTGCAGCTCTCTGCTTTGCATCAGGTGCTGTGTGAACAACCTTTGAGGGCTGATAAGATGTATCCACCAGCTTCTTGTTCTCTGATGAATAACTAATGAGCTTGCACCTGGGGGCTGATGAATGGGAGATTGAAAACCCCAGGCTCGTTAGCACTTGTTATCAGCTGATAAGGACAAATTGAGTCATAAGAACAGCAGCCCCAATGGGACTGCCAGATGGGAGAAGGTGGTATATTCCCAGCCTGTGGGATGGCAGACCGCCTGCTTCCTTGTGCATCATGGTGCCAGCATGGTTCTGCTCAGGCTTGTGGTATACCCCACAGGCAAGGAGACTCACATGGGCACCCCAGCACCCACTCTTGCCCTCCTGGGGGGGTTTATAAACCATTCTTCCAATCTATGCAAGGCCAGAGGGGTCTGCTTCCTGCTCTACAGCTCCAGTGCCTCCTGCTGCAGTTGGGCAATATGGGACCCTTGGGCACCATGATGATCCTGACCATCCCATAAAAACAGGTGACAGGCAGGTTGAATGAAGACCCTGGGGCTGTAGAATATGTTGCCTGCCCTTCTCAGACACGAGCCCACATTATCTTCCCTGAAGATGGACAGTCATGTGGGGAACATCAAAGCCAAACTCAGGGCTGCTAGCGCTCATGGAACAGCAAGAAGAGGCTGCAAAGTATCCCAGCCAAATCACAACAGCCCTTGAAATACTTTTGACCACCCTCTCCTAGTATTCTGCCAGTACTGGTACCTTCTATCTCTGCCAGGTACATGGGCACAGACAGGGAGGAGAAGTGTCTGGGGCCAGCACTGAATTTCAGGCAAGATGGGACGTGTGCCATCTTATTAGAAAATCACCTTGGTATTCAAGTGCATGGCCTTCTCCCTTCACTTCTCCATTTTAAAAGGTGCAAGATTCACCTTTCTTTTCCCTCTACTTTTCTCTATCCAAGGGGAGTCTGAAGGGTTTTTGCTATCTTCTGCTGACTGAGAACAGCGCTCAGCTTCCATGGGCATGACCCACCAACATCACAGCCTGCCTCCAACAAAGCATTCCCACCTTGATGGCAGGCTACTAAACAAATTCAGGGCTAGAGTATTTGTATGTTGTATTAACGAACGTAGACAGCTTTATACAGGACTGACATTACAAATTACATGGAAATGATATGGTGGGCAGGTCATTGCCAAAGTTTTGTTGCTATTTCTTGGTGTATGTGTAATGTTTGTCAAGGTGGTATTCCTCTTCCTCTGTGCCATGTGTTTTACTGTAAAGCAGGAACTTACAGAACTCCATTTTGAGTCACACGTTAGTTGGAAATATCATGGATAGCTGGGTGGAGCTGCCTGCTTTCATCACTGCTTGGGGAGAATAAAAAAAGAAAGCTTTCTCAATCAATTTGGTTATGAAACCATTCTTATCCCAAATGTGCACGAACTCCTCTCCATTAATTTCAGCTGAATAAATCACAACTATTGCCAATGAGCATTTAGAAAAATTTATGTCTAAGCCATCAAACTCTTGACTAACAGCCACATTTCCAGAGGTGCCCCAGATAACCCAAAGAGTAGATCCAGTGCCCATTTTCCAAGGTTTTCTTCTTTAATATTTTCATTTTTAGACAGAAACAATGTTTAAAAACCTCCTAGGCTCTGACAAATGTCATTTCAGACACTCAGTGTGACCCTTGTTAATTTGTTTTGCAGCAATGTTCCAGGCTGTGAGGGCCCTCATGATCGTGGGTATTGTCCTGGGCATCCTTGGTCTCCTTGTGTGCATTTTTGCTCTGAAATGCATCCGTATTGGCAACATGGAGGATTCTGCAAAAGCCAACATGACTCTGACCTCTGGCATCATGTTTATTGTTGCTGGTAAGTGGGTGGTGTTGTGTCCTTCATGTGTGAGGCATTGCAGTTGCCTGAAATTGAAGACTGGCCAAGTCTTTACGCACTTCTGGTCATAGGCAGCAGATGCTCTGGAGCAACCCAGAGCACTGATGCTTGCATGAAGTTATTGGCATTTGTCTTCCAGCCTGACCTCCTAGGGTCAAGTAGTTTCTACCTCTGTTTAGTAAAAGAAAACTAGGAGTTTGTATGTGACAGAACGTAGAAGGTTGAAAAAGTAGCCGACAGATAAAAATCTCTCATTTTTTTGTTGTATGTGTACTGTTGTCCTGTACTAATATATCCTTTATTTATACATAATGGTTTTTTGAAGAGTTTCAGGCTTTATACATAGCAATTTTATGAAGACTCTCAGAGTTGCAGTAGCTTAACTTGCAATTTTTAAGTACCTTGGGTTATCAGGAGGGCTGTAGGAATGCCCAGTGTTGCCCAGCTACCTTGAAATTGCAAAATGCTTAATACATCACTTACAGGTTTTCCCACATTTTTTTGCAGATGAGTAATCAAATCCATATCCTAGTTAAGAGAAGGAGAATGTCCCTATTTAAAATTCTTATAGTTGAATGGCTCTTTTGTTGGGATATGGGACAATGTAACTTAAAGATGTGCAATAAGCACAAGTTTGAAAGAGGAAACTAGAATAATAAAAATTAAAAAGAATAAAAAAAGAATAGTGAAATAGCAAATAATAATGCCATTGCTGCCAGGCTGGGCATCATGATGATCACCTTTGCAGATGAGTGAAAGAAGTTCCTGCCTCTTCATTCTGCTCTTCCAGGCTGCCTGCTGCCTGCAGGCATCACTACCTAATGATGAAACAAAGGTGTCTCCTCCTCCACATGAGAGAGAGAGGGTGTTTTCCCATGCAAAATCTAATTTCTGTTGTGGATCTTTTGGCCATATTTTTCACTGTAAAACAATTTTCTAGAACGGAACTAATTTTTCAGCAGCTAAAATGACTGCTTGTTTAACTCATTTTGTGTGAGAAAACACATTGTGCATCCCCATTTCTGCTGAACATGCTGAGACACAAAGCAGCGTCTCAACCACTCTTTCAGAGCTTTAAGCTGTTTTCTCAGGACCAAAGGTGACTGCTTGAACTCTGGGTCTCAGTTGGTCTCTCTGTCTGATCTCAGGTCTTTGTGCCATCACTGGAGTGTCCGTGTTTGCCAATATGCTGGTCACAAACTTCTGGATGTCCACAGCCAGCATGTACCAAGGAATGTATCAGAATGTCCAGAACAGGTAGGTGGTCAACTAGCTCAGGGTGCTCCACAGTGCAGATTTCCCTCAGGGTCAGTGTGGGCTGCAGCTTAAGGAAAGGCAAACTCTGGTTGCATATTAGTCTGGTCCCAGGACTTGGAAGATTTATTGAGTCTCTTTCTTATCTGCACTGGAGATAATTTGTCCCAGCAAACCGGCTGGGATTTCTCTGTTCACACAGCTCAAGAAGGAGGTAGAGAGGATGAGCTGGCAAGCAAGATGGTGCTCACAGGAACTTCTGCAGGGCCAAAGGGAGAATGATAATGTTCAGTGCATTTCAGAAGCAGCAGACTAGACCACTGTCACAGCCCTCACCAGCAACGTCTCTGTGTTTTGCAGGTATACCTTTGGCTCAGCCCTCTTTGTTGGCTGGGTGGCAGGTGGTCTGGCCCTCGTAGGAGGCATCATGATGTGCCTGGCTTGCAGAGGGCTGATTCCAGAAGAATCCCGGTAAGCTTATTTGTGATAGATATGGGAAGGCATTGCAAGAAACCTTGGGTGTCCAGATCGCGTACAGCCAGCACGCCACAGGATATAGCTATGCATAATACCCCTGCTGCAAGAGTCACCATGATGATAGCCCTGTATCATGGGCCAAAAGTAACCGGTTCCTTTCCCTGACTACATGACTTGTAAACAAATAGAGAGGGCAGGAGAGTTCAACCTTAAAATCAAAATGTGCAGTGTGCTGGTTTATTCAGGCCCATTAGTTACAGCTTTGATTGTAAATTGCATAGCATGTCACCAGCAGGTGTAGATCACATCAGCTGAGCTATGATTCACATCAGGTAGGGCTTTGTACACCTATGTAGCTGGTTATTGTGGGTGGGTACCTCAATCAAGGATTTACTCATGGGAAAGAAAGCGTAAGTTTATTAAAAAACTTAAAAGAGACTTGCAGACTGCCACGGATGGTTTGCTCTGATCTCATTGAGTGTCTCCAAGTTATGACACAGTACAAAGTTGCCTAAAATCCAGTGGCTAACAGGAACAGAGGACACAACTCTGGGTAGTCACAGACCTTCCAGATGGCTGATCCCATCCTTTGTGTCTCTTTTAGTTACAAAGCAGTATCCTACAATGCATCGGGACGGAATATCTCCTACAGAACGGGGCCGTATAAGGTTGCTTCAGGGTATGAACCTGACACGAAGACTAAGAAAGGTGCAGGATATGAAGAAGCTGCTAGAAGTGAGGATGGAAGACGCTCATACCCTTCAAAATATGACTATGTCTAGTAGACTTTCTGGGCCTGATCTGCGCTATCTTTCATAAAATATTTTTAACTTCAGAAGCAAAAAGTACACGCAAACAAAGCAGTTTGTAAATAGGATTGTGTTTTCTATCATATTTTCACTACTCTGAGGTTTTATCCTAGCTTGTTATGAACATCAGTTTATTTGACTGCTTGCTAGTTTGCCTTACCATAAGGAGGTCTATAAAAAAAGTAACGCCTTTTAATGCTCTCAGAGTAGAACAGTTCGCTCATATTTTATGTAAAAACTCTGATATCAAGGACCAGGATTATGCCTTGTGCTCTTTTCTAATTCTTCTAATAGGTTAAAATTCCCATTTAATAATAGCCCAGATATGAAAGTGATGCTACCCCTTTGATCAGGCTTTCATGCAATTTTTTTCTCAAAGTCTGGAGAGACGGACAGTATCCTGTGACCTCAGTGTTCTCCAATCATCAGAAAAAACAGTGTTTTGTTGAAATGATAGAGTACTCTAATCTGGTTTTGACACTTGAGGTTTTGGCTTTTGTTTGGGATTTTTTTTAGCAGGTTGAAAAGCATAAATTATAATGTAGTAGTCTCCTATATTATTCTGTTGTATATGTAAATTCAGTTGTATCCCTCTGGCTATGACGAATGCATACAGACCCCATAGTCATGGCATTTTCCTCCCCAGTGACTCTTTCTACTCAGCCACACCTTTGCTTTGCTGGTTGTACTACAAAGCTGATCTGCTGTGATATTTAATCTGATTTATGTTACTTAGACATTTGCTATAACCTGTGATACCAAAGTGTATTTATTTCTCCTGATCTCTCCAGGGAATACGTATAATCCATTGTTATTCTTATGCTAGATATTTGCTGTAATAGCTGAAAACCTCTGTGTGCGACCGGTGTTCCTGCAGATGTCATCTTTAATGAAGCCAGAAGAATTTCTCATTTAGAATTAATTAGAGTTACATTTGGAGCAGAAATCCCAGGGAGCATTAGATGTGTAGCTTCACACTGACATCACGACTTTCTTGTGTTAATTCTTCCCCCAGTGATGTGAAGATTAACTCCTTAGTGGGACATTGCCTCTTCTAGCCAATCCATCAGAGAGGAAGTTTATTTGAAGGGGTCAGAGGAAGAAACACAAGAGCTTATGTGGAAAGGGAGAACTGTGTGCCTTCAGCATGTCCTCCCATGTAGCTCCCAAGTAGTTCTTAGTGAAGTTCTGAAAAGTGCCTATGAGCAGAGCAAACGGTACTGAGGGATAAGATGGAGAGAAAGAAGAGGTCCAAAACCTCCAAAGCAGCCATTTTTGATAACTATCTGTAATAGATTTTAGTCCCAATTGTAATAATTATATATTCTCTGCAGGAGTTCATTGGCAAAATTGTTTTGGTGAATTGCTGATAATCCCTTGAGAGGTTTCATGTTCTGGAGGAATCAGAGGTAGATCTGAACATTTCTTCAGAGCTGAACCTTTGGTAGGTCAAGCTACCAGTCTAGCTGGCATCTCTGGTGGCTTGTATGAATGACGGGGGGGAGGCTGTCTCACTGAACATCAATGCTCTCGGTGAGGGTGAGCACAAACCGTACCAGCTCTCCATAACCATCACCTCTCCATAACCATCATCTCTCCAGATCCACTAAGATGCACATCTGCAGCGCAGGTCCAGGAGATGTGGATTGACTGCACTTTGGGCAGGTCAGTGAGAGGAGAAGGTAATGCCTGGTAAGGTGTAGCACCAGGGGCTGATAGCTGGAGGAGACGGCCACCATGGTGAGAAGAGTTTCCATTCAACAGAAACTCTTGGTCCCATCTCAGGCTGGATGTTGGCTCCTGCTGCCAACATGTGGAAATCTCTGCTGGATATCAGTGCTGCCTCTCCCTTTCATATTAGCAAAAGACTTGTCTTAAGGATCTGTTTTTAAAGGAGAGCAGTTTAGTTTTGCTGAGGTAAATCCTGTCCTATTTTAAAACCACTGATATTCTGTACAATGGTTTTGTCCCCATCTCTCAGTATAGATGTAGCTTTTCTGTCTTTTTTTGCATGCTGGATTTATTTTGTTTGTTTGTTGTTAGTTATATTTTTCTTTTATACATTAATATTAAAACTGAAAAAGTCTTTAAGACCAAAATCACTGTTTTCTCTTGTTCTTTCCTTGTCACAAGCAGCAGCTACTGACCTTCCCACTCAGCTAAACTCACCCCAGCTTTGGGTTCTGCAAGTTCTTGGGAGCAGTATACGCAAGTATGTGTGGTTGAGATAAAAAATAGAAGACGATTATTTTTTCTTCTTTGTGAGACATAGTTATATGCTGAGACAAGATATCAGAAAAGCAGATGAATAAGCATCAGGGGACCCCAACCCACTGATGCAATGAAATCAGAAGTCCTTGCTGAGACCCTGGGCTTGCTAAGGAATACAGGTCAGCAAGAGCATGGCTCTTTTTGGGTTTGAGGCCACTTTGGTCAGGCCAGCATCCACCCGATTTTCCAGGTAGCAATTAAACACTTGTAAATACTTCTTTGCTTTTAGGAGGGCAGAAAAATTGCTGGTATGCTCTCACTCCTGCCAGCCTCCACTGAAAAAGGGCTGAAAAGCACAGGAGTGTTTAATTTAGATAGGAAACACATAAGTGGTGGTTAGGTAAAGGTACACAGGGTAATGAAAAATACAGAAAAACACCCAGAAAAAATTGAAATCAGGTTTCCAGCTGCATTAGAACAAGAAAAGGTGCACACGTAAAATCACAAGTAAGCACCTTTGAAAGTTACATTTATTTTATGTGCAACACAAATACTCTGACAAACTCACCGAGTCAGCTATCTCTCGGTTTCACTTTGATGTGTGCAAGTGCATAGATGACAAGATTGCAGGCAGGAGCATTATGGAGGGCGGCAGAGAGCTGAAACAGAGCTGTAGCAGGAATTCTTGCCCTCAGTTGATTTCTGATCTTCCAGCATCAGTTTTCATTTCCTTACCTCTGCCGAAATCCTGCAGTATTAAAAATATAATGCAGTGAACTTTACAGAAAAAATAATAAATCAGATTCCAAAGCAGAGAATAATTTATGAGCCTGTTTGCAGTGTAACAATACCTGATATTACAGCTGCTCCCCTCTGTTTGTGGCCATAATGGACCTTATTTTGTGGTGAGTAGTACCGTGAGTGGTGAGCATCGTGCACTGGGCGAGTGACAGCGTGGGGAAAGCCAGTATCCACAGACATGGAGCTATGGTTCCTGCTGCAGAAAGCACTTGGTGTTTCCCTATCTTGGGGCATGGGCCTGAATATCCCCTTTTCAACTGCACTCATCTGTGATCTGAAAGCCCTGCAGCTGAAACCACCAGCTTAGGGAAAGCTCTGGATCTTCACTGAGAACCATGTTTCCTTTTCCAGGCTTTCTTCTGCAGCCCTGCAGGCTAAAAAAATATGTGGGTACCCTAATAATTTATTGGCCAGGTTGGACAGAGCGTTGGGTGACATGGTTTAGTGGGAGGTGTCCCTGCCCATGGCAGGTGTGTTGGAACTAGATGATCTTAAGATCCCTTCCAACTCCAATTATTCTATGATTCTATGAAAAAGAGAAGCTCCGAAGGATTGCCTAGGATGACTCGGTATTGTCTTGGAGACAGCTGTTTGTGTCTCAGTGCTGTTATGTCCCAATGCCCACATGTAAAGGACACAAAACCCCATGCCACATCCACAGCCCAAGACGCTAAGGGCCAGCGGCATAGGGAGGGGGGATGCCCAGTCTACATGTTGGCTTGGGGAGCACCCTGGGGTCACCCACTCAAAACACAGCCTCTGCAACCTATGCTGTGCATTACAGGGAGGCATTTAGGGATGAAATTAGGCTCAGAAACTCAGCACCAAATGCATAACTATGCTGCTGAAAGGAGCAGCATGCTGCTCTCACCCGGTCACCCTGCAGGGAGAAACTCCTGGAGGGTATGGTGCCATTCCAAGGCATGCAGAGGAATGCCATCCTGCTTTGCTGCCTGGCTGGAGTTTTGGTGGAGCAATTAAATATTTGCTGGGCTGGACTGGGCTTGCTGGTTTGACCCGTCACACAGCAACAGGAGTCTTGTGTCTCTAGAATTCTTCAGCTGAGTAAAACCTGGAAATAATTATTGGAATGTAGATATGGAGATCTCTTGGCCCCATGAATAAATCCAGTATTTCCTCCTGCTGTTGCTGGTGGTGAGGAAGGAAAGACCTTCCCCCTCCCTTCTATTATTTTGCCTTTATTGATAATAAACTGCGGGGCAAAGGATGCATTTGATATCTGTTACAGAGCCAAGGGAGATGAGTCAGGGAAACTGTGACTGGTGATGCGTGTGGGTGCATGTGTGCCTGCACTCAGAAATGGGTTTGTTTCCATAAATTTGATTGTCTTCCGAAAAATGCATATCCTGTTTCAGAGGAGCTAATTAGATATAGGCTTGTCTACTGGAGCAAGTTCTGAAAAGGCTGTGTGTATTATCTGCCAAAAGAGCTCTATATAGATTCTTTCTGAGCTTCTGCAACATTTATAAGTATGTAAGAGCACAGTAGATCTGTGTGGACTTTGACCAAGGGAAGCAAAGACACATATCTGAAGCTACAAATTGGACTATGAGATAAGAACTCTCCTGAAATCTATATGCAATTAAAAGCCCAATCTTCCTTCCTATAGTGACAAGGTTATTGCTTTTATATAGCTGAACAGAGATGAATGAGTCTACGGATTAATAGCACTAAGATTTATGACACTGTGCTTGCCCCAAATATAATGGGAGAATAGCTCTCTGGGTGAGATATTCTAGCTGAATAAATTTGACATGATTTTTCTTTTATTTCTTTTCAGCTTGGTATTATTTGGGAGAGTTGTGCTGCATTCAGAGGTCATTAGTGCTGCGGTTTGAATATCTACTAATTGTCCCCTATATATCCATGCTTTATAGAACTATTACCAATAACTAGAGCCTCACAAAGACAAATGTCATTGAGAAAGACAAAACACAAAGTACGGTATTTTAAAGACCATGACACTCTAATGGCATTAAATTCTTGGCAAGGGCCTGACCTTGCAGCATGGATGGGCATGTGTGCTCCAGCCCATGGACCAAACCTGCATCTCCACCCTCTTCACTACCCATGAGCAAGCGGCAAGCTGGTGGGCTGGATTTGACCCGAGGAACAGGTGTGAAGACTTGAGAGGTAAGGGGATGTGTTATCAGGCTCTGAGAAGCACTGGCAGCATGAGGGCAGGGTGCCTGTGGTTTGCCTGCTTTCACTGCTAACAAAGTCGTGCTGTTTTGTGGCATTGCAGCATCCTCACAGGTTGAGGGAAATGAATTTTGGAGGCAGCTCTTGTTCCACTGT
The DNA here is from genome assembly GCA_026283785.1 of Coracopsis vasa. NCBI lineage: Eukaryota > Metazoa > Chordata > Aves > Psittaciformes > Psittacidae > Coracopsis > Coracopsis vasa. The sequence goes on from JANHGB010067549.1 coordinate 29,397, forward strand.
TGTCCTCCTGCAGGAGAAGCCAAGTTTGTTTCCTTAATTCACTCACAAAGAAATCTTTGTGCAAAGGAAATATCAGGACACCCATCTGCCTGTTTAACCTCGACTGCGAGTGAGAGTCCTCACTTGCACTTCTGACTTTGTTTTTCCACTGTGTGCTTTCAGTTGGTTTTGCTTTATTCTGCTTTGTTTTGCATTCAGGATGCAGTAATCCAGCTGATTGGGGAGCATCTCTGCTGCTCTCCGGTGGTTCGATACTGTGCAGCCCAGCAGTGACAGCAATGTGGTCCAATTTGATGTCATCAAAAAAGTAGCCTAAAAAGGGATGCACAAGCAGTTGCTTTATCTCAGAAGGAGTCCATGGTGCAACAGGGGAAAAAAATTGAAAAATTTTAAAAATTGAAAAAATATTGAAAAAAGAATATTTCTTTTCTGGGCAAGGCACACTGATGATGGAGCTCATCTCAGAGTTGCTTCTCCCTTTCATCTTCTCTTCTCAGAGCCCATCACCTGTGATAACCCAATGTGAATCTTCATGGGTCTTCCATGTCCACTGAGCATTCTCTGCCATTTGGCTTTGTCTGTGTCTGTATTTATTTATTTGCAAGAGTATGAGTGTCACCTTTCTTTTAGCACAAGGCTCTCAGCTGTTTTTGGAGTTTCCCAAACTCAGGGGACACTTTTCCCCCACCTTTCTGTCACCATCTGGACTTGATGTTGAGTGCATGAAGCTCACTGCAATGACTCAAAAGCACCTCTGGCATGAAAACTGTTGGTAAAACAAAAGTAAGAGCAATTCATGCACTGGTCAGCAGGAGAATATGTGCAGGAGCAGCAAAAGCAGCCAGACCTGGGGCTGGCAGGGTTTGATCAGCAGCTGGCAGAATGGGTGTGATTTAGATTTCAGCGCTGGGCAGGGCACCTGCCTTGGCACTCGGTTTGCCACGTAGTCAAGGCAAAAGAGCTTCTGCTTTCTGCCTTTTCACTACCTGTTTGCTGGTTTGGGCAGAAACTTCTTTCCCAATTGGTTTGGGAAAACATCCCTCCTTTATTTAATTCATTAAAAGCAGTGTTCATTATGATCAACACTTACCAAAAAAGAACAGCTGTTAAATTAAGCATGAAGTAACACATCTGGCAATAATAATAACAATGTAAGCAACAAAAAACCCAAGCCAGGTATAGTTCTTAAAACTTGAAGTATTAAAATGAAAAATAATTATTTTCAAGGTATGGAGCTACAGAGCCATGCCCTGTGGGTGCATATAAGCACACAGGTGAGAGAACATACCAGGAGACATGGGGATTTGTAAAATATGCAGAGGAAATGGGATCTGGATGTTTGTGAACTGTTTGCTGAAATCATGTTGATACACAGTGTTCTGTTTAGCTCTGGTTGGGTTTTCTGCTCCCTAGCATTAAAACCCACATGCAAATGTTAGAAATAAGGAATAGTAGAAGTCTGAACCAGCAGTGGAATGGGTTAGGAAAGAGAAGATAAATTGAGAGTGACAGTTTTTCCTGTTGCGTTTTCCAAAATGTCATACTTTTAAGGGATCAGGATCATAAATTCACTGCTCCAAATGTACAAAATTCAGAGAGGATTAGGAAAACGAACTAAATCTACATAGATGAGCACTACCAGCAGAGTTTAGTGTATGTGGTCATTTTTAGAGCGCAAAAAACTATCCTTTGTGTTGGAGTTTCCATCTATTCAAGAAGGAAAGGAAGAAGGAATCAGCAACTTGTGGCTTGCTACCCTGTCTGTCCAAGTGCATTCAGGTCAGGTTCCTCCTAGAGCAGAAAACAAGACCCTTTTCATCACCCTCAAAGAGCACCAGCAAAGAGAGATGCAGCAAGAAGGAAAGCTGCTTTCTCCCCTTCCTGACTGTGTTTTCTGGACTGCTTTAAACCATATAAAAGCCACACACAAGTGCTAGGCTGTGTCTGGTGCAGAGAGTTGGCCCCAGCCTGTGGGATGCAAAGCTCATGGCTTTTGGGGCTCCGAAAACCTCATGGCACTGTCAGACATTGTGTTACTGCTTAACGTGCATGATGAAGAGAGAGCGGAAATCACTGCTTTTCAGGCCACGCAGCATTTGTCCTCCTTGCTACCACCCACAGTGGCTCTTCAGCGACGACACAACTCCCTGTGCTGTCTAGGAAAGCCCCAGTATTGGGATATTCCCCAAAAGATGGGCAACCCTGGAAAGGCTGCAAAGCAGTTCCTGCCCGTTTCTGGTCTTGTGGCACCATCCAGTGGCTGCCGACAAAGCATTGTCACTTCCCTGTCACCATGTGTTGTCACCTTGCAGCCTGGCTCTGTGGGGCCCTGGGGACCGAGGTGGTTCCCAAAATATCAGTGATGGCTTGGCTGGGCCCCCCAGGAAGGAGGGCCTTTTTTTCTTCCTAAAAAAAGCAATTTGATTCTGACATTGCCACCAATTTAATTACATCAGCTCTGCCTCCATAAATTGAGGTTATGTTTAAGTCCCGTTTTAGTAGTTTAATAGTTTTGCCATTGCATCACTCCAATTATCACTAGATTTGTTCCAGAGACCTTCTCTCAATTTGATTCTCTGTCTCTTACTGTTTTGCTCCCAATTACGTGCATCCCTGATTTCCCCCCTACAAACAGGGTGAGTGGACAAACATTTGCTGAGGTGAGTAGCAGCAGAAAGGACACCTTCAACATCAGAGCAAGAGGAAACAGTGTCCAAGAGCCTCAATTCTGAGCGGCAGGAGCCACCAAGGGAGCCTCAAGCAAGCCAAGCGTAAGGTCCTACAGCTGGGTAGGAGCAATCCCAGGCACAGCTACAGGCTGGGCAGAGAAGAGATTCAGAGCAGCCCTGTGGAGAAGGACTTGGGGATGTTTGTCGATGTGAAAATGAACTTGAGCTAGCAGTGTGTGCTCGCAGCCCAAAAAGCCAACCGTATCTTAGGCTGCATCAAAAGGAGCGTGACCAGCATGTCGAAGGAGGTGATCCTGCCCCTCTACTCTGCTCTCGTGAGACCTCACTTGGAGTATTGTGTGCAGTTCTGGTGTC
>JANHGB010067549.1:43862-62357 GCA_026283785.1 Coracopsis vasa
CAGAAGGTGATGCTGGCAAGGTGCTCCTGCAGCACAGCCACATCCACCTCCTGGGCCACCCGTTCCACGTCGATGGCACTGAAGCGACGCCAGTCCACACTGATCCGGCGGGGCTGGAAGTGGAAGCGGGGGATGTCCACTGGGATGGTGAGCCCTGGGGATGCCGCCAGCATCCCAGCAGCCCCAGGCATGAGCCGGTGGAGTGGGTGGTAAAAGTCAGTAGAAAAGTGCTGGAAGGCAAAAGGGATGGTTTGGTTAGCTTAGGGCTGAACCCCAGGTCCACAGCAGCCCCTACCAGCCTGCACACACTGTGGGTACTGGGGAGAGGGTTGGAGTTTACCTTATGTAGCAGCAAACAAAACCCCTTCCTTTTCTATTCCCATCCTTACTACCTCCTGCCTTGCCAAATTCTGAAATACAGAAATCCTGCCAGTTTGTTCACCATCTGCTTTTGGTAAGGGAGACTTCTAAAACTGCTACATTGGAACTCTTTACAATAACCCATTCTGAAGGAAGCTGTAAATCCCCCCTGAGGGTACCTGTTTTAGGGAAACAGAATTAGCCTGTTTTGAAAACAATACACGATGAAAACTGGACATGCTTCAGTATCACAACAGTCTGTTGCCTTCTGTGCTGCCTTACTCTGACCTAAACCTAAATCACTGCAAGAAGCAGCGTTTGCTTATTTTCCTAGTAGTGTCCTAAACAATAATTAAACAAATATAGTTAACAAACCTAGTTTTAAATCTGTGAAATAGACCTATGGTGCTCTTAGTCTCTAGACAGGGATTTGCTGCTGCTGTTTCTATTTCCGCTCTGCTGCACCCCGCTGCCACCTTTAAGATACCTCATTTTTTATTGCTGAAGGGCCACTTACCATATTTTTGGGTGTAGATGGGGCTCCTACACAGGCTGAGTGCCCCAGGACGTTGAGCAAAGCAGCCAGGGCAGTGCTGGTGTGTTGGTGTGTTGCTGGGTGTGCTGTATACAATGGTTACAGGAGTCCCAGCCAGCCCACTGCTGTGCAGCACACGTCCTGCCCAGCCTGCAGCTACTGCTGTGCTTCCAAACAAACAGGGTCAGCCAACCCAAGGAGGTGCTGAATAACTGCTTGCATGGTGCAAGAAAGCCAAGCTTTCCTAGGCTGTCCTCTGCTGACTCGGAGGAAGAAGGGGCAGTGGTTATCACTGCCTGTTCGCAGCAGGAAGAGTGCCCAAACCAGCTTTTCTTTTCCCTAATTTCAGTCCTCAAAATGTTGTTTGCAAGTGGAAGGCTCCAAGGCTCCCACTTGCCAGCTTTTCTCCAAGGCTTGGCCCTACCAGGCACACAGGATGTTGGTGGCGTAAGCAGAGCTGAGCAAGGGCAAGGGGCTGCCAGGCTGAGCCAGCCTTCCATGGGTTTACCAACTAAGAGCAGCAGAGACACTTTCCATGGTGCCTGCATATGTGCTGGGATAAAATGATCCTGTTCCCAAGTTCTTTTGATGCTGGAACAGCCACAGGATTTCCCAGGAGTTATCTGGGATTGTACAGGGTGGAGCTGCTTAATGCTGGTACTGCAGCCAGTGATGTCTGCAAGCCAGTGAGCATTTTCCATCCCACAGGACTGTTTTTTCACCCCTACCCAGGGTCTTCACTACACTCTCTGCTGGGATTGCTTTATCTGCATGGTGCTTCCCATGTCCTTACAGGGCTGTTTTTCTCAGTCCAGGTCAGCGTCATTCAAACCTATTGCAACTCTGCAAAGTTGTTTCTCAGGAACACAGGATCTGCCCCTGCCCTGCTCATTCACATGTCTGTCTCTTTCTAGTCTACTTTGTCAGGTTGTTAGGTACCCTTCTGCCTCTAGTCCCATCTCCAATCAGGGCTTCTCCCTGTTGCATGTAAATACTAGGGGCCAATGACTGCTCTGAACCAGTCTGGATCAACTTGGGTGGCTCTTTTAAGTTTTATGGGACCCTCTCTTCTTTCTCAACCTTCTCTCTTGTATTCCACTGCCTAAATACGGCAGGAGACAGGAAAGCCTTAGTTTGAGGCTGCAGCTAACCCGGGAAGAGGTCACATACCAGTGCAGACAGAGCATGAAGGCCTCTGGGACCAGTTGTGGATCAGTGTGACATTGCAGTTAACCAGAGTTTCCCTTTAGGGGTTGATCAATTATTTTTCTTTTATGGTGCCTACCCCAAAACACCAGCTTAGCAAGCCACTTCCCTTCCAGGTTTGTATGGCCAGCAAACATCATTATTGCTGTCCCTGATGTGATATATATATATATATATATATATATACTGTAGCAGCACTACAGTGTCAAACAACCCAACCCATTGCATCAGGCAAAGTGAAGTGTACGTATATATGCATGCATTCATATATGTATATATGTGTGTGTATGTCTAGGTTTAAACACAGCCCTGACTCATAGCTGCATGTTACATAGACCTGTTGGGTAATGGTGCATGGCCCCTGCAGGGAAGGTTTTATTACATGAATTAACCACTCCTACGAAGGAGGGGTTTGCAGGCACCATTAATTAAAAATCCCCTAACGATGTACTGCATCCCCCAGGGCTGTGTTGCACAACTTTGTTAATATTAACGAGGTCTCCAGGCACCAAAGCCAGCTGTGTTTCACCCAGCCCTCAATGCCAATCAATCACAGCAATCACAATTACTCAATGCCCTCAATCACAGCATGGCAATCATTGCTGTGATTGCCCCATCTCCTCCTTCAGGTGCCTTTTCTTACAGAATGCTATATATATGAGGTCTCAGACAGCATAGCCATGGCTTCAGCAGGAGATTGGTTGGAGGGTAAAGCCACTGCATTAGGGAATCTGGGAAGCCAGCTCTGGAGATTTTTTCTCTTCAATTTTTGCCTGCATTTGCCTAGGACAGTACCCTGCTGATGTAAAGTAGTAAAAGGTATTTTGACTTCCATGCTGTAATGTAATGCAATGTCAGCTGGTGCAATGGAACTGCTGGCAAAAGCTGTCTTAATCACCCACAAGGGAAATATTCAAAGTATTCCTTCACTAGGATTCAGATTTTGTTCACTGGGTGATAAAGATACCAGCGTTGAGGGGTGCAGGTCCATTACAGAGGGAACAGCTTGTACCACCCAGCAGAGCTTAGAGCTGAAGGTGGTCACCTGCACTGTGCCCACTCCAATGTGCAGAAGGCAGCTGCACCAAAGTGGTGGAAGAGCTGGATCTGAGAAAACAGGCTTTCATTTCATTCCAGGCTGGAAGATGGTGAGTTTTCTGTCTCAGCTCACAGCTGCTGGGCCAATCTGTTGGGTGGTCCTCTTCTCTGCAAACCTTAGCCTTTGGCAGAGAAATTTCTCCTCATTCCCTTCTCTTCTGCCCATCCCTATTGCCACCCTGGGGCTTTCCTCACCTTTCTGAGCAATTTAAGGGCTTCTTTTTTAATCTACAAAGTCTAAAGGTGGCCCAGGTGCCAGCATCTCTCTGCTGATCTGAGAGCCTGCAGACTTTGGGAGGCACCTTACCACAAAGGAGAGAGTTCTCAGTGGACTCAGACTCACAACCTGCTTCAGCAGCTTCCCCACCTCCTCCAGACCCTTCCCCAAACCAGCCATCACCTTCAGCTTCTCTTCTTGCTAAAAGGTAAGCTCCTGGGGCTCATACGGGGTGGGTGCAGGAGAAACCCCCCCGTGCAAGACCTTTGGTGAGGTTGGCTGTGCTTGTGGCCATAAGCTGTGTTTTGTTAGAATTCCTGGCGGTGCACACAGGCAGGAGTGAGAAGTGGGAAGGGCTCGGACCTCATCTGAGAGGAGCCGCTACGTAACACAGCAGAGCCTCGGAAATGCTTCTCGCCTGAGCTCATCTGCAAAGGGAGCTCCAGTGGGTCAGGTCTCTGTCCAGCCCCCAGCCCTGTCCCTCCCTTCCACAGACACAGCCCGTGCCCAGAGTAGGGTGCCTGGAGAGTCGAGCCACGGGGCAGAAAAAGGCCAATACTCACTTGTTGCTAAACTGAAGAGGGGGGTGAGGACCGGATCGGAGCTATGGCTGTGTGCCGTGAGAAGGGCTGGGAGCAGCTGGGGGCTGTCCGAAGCCGAAACAGGAAGAACTTCATGAAGTCACTGAGACGTGTAGATGTGGCACTTAAGGATGTGGTTTTATGGTGGACTTGGCAGTGCTGGGTTAATGGTTGGACTCAAATGATCTTACAGGTCTTTCTCAAGCTGAACAATTCTATTATTATATGACTTTATGGGCTGAAATCTTAACTCCTCCCCTGAATCCCCTCAGCCCAGGGAAGTCAGAGTCACATAGGAAAAGCAGCTCCTGATGCCACAAGCAGGCAAACACCCCTGTAATAGGATGTGGGGGGAAAGATAAACCAGTGTGGACAGCACCAGGGTGTGAAATTGATGTCCCTGGGCTGGGCCATGAGAGCTTCACCCTAGGAAAGGGAACAGCAAAGTACATATGCCCTTGTGTGCAAAGGGCTTTCTTCTCCCAATTAATCCTGCTGCCATTTCTAGATGCAGAATATAGGCTGCTGATTGCAGCATGCTCATTAGCTGCAGTGTTTACAGAAGATAGCATTGTGCAGATGGCAAACATTCCATGACGGGTGACCGATCCACCTCCGCCTTTCTGTTTCCGAGCTAAAAACAGCTGTTCAGACAGGCTCAGAAGAGATTTGCAAGCTGGCCTTCTTTATAGGGGGTTGGGTGGATCTGGAACTACCCTGGGAATAAAGTAAATGCAGCGGGATGCATTGCCCTCCAGCAGGAGGTGACCTGTTAGGCTTAAGTGGGTGGTTTTGTACAGCTGGACAAGGGTCCAAGACCTGCTGCACCTCATTTTCAGGGTAGTTGAACTCGATTTATTTCAGAGGGGTTTGGGAGCCCTGAAGGGCCATCTCTATCCTTTCTTGGTGCCTCAGCATCTCCCTTCCAGGGGGAGATGTGACTCTTTGCAGCCTGAACTGATGTCAGAGAATGGGGCAGTGCAGCCCCTGACTGGAAGGAGCCCAAATAAAACTGCAGGAGCACAAACATGGCTAAAATGGGACTCATTTTCCAGGAGAATGCAGTGGAAAGTAAACCCAGAGAAGTGGTGGTTTATTAACCATTTTATTTTCACTTGCACTAATAAGGTCCCTCTCAAAAACGTAGGGGGAAAAGTTTGTGTGAGAAAAACACAGATTAATGAAAAGACAGGGATTTGGGCTTCTCTTCATTAGCAATTGCTGTCATCCATCCTCTGCTATTACACTTGCCTCAGAGGCTTCAGCCGAGTCCAAGGCCTGTTGTCTTTACAGCTTTTCTGACATAGGTAGCCAATATCGCCAAGAGGTGCAGAGACTAAATTCTTCCCAGGAGTCTGTGCATCTCTTTAGGAACTTTTCCCTTGGAAAAGCTCACTACTAAGGCCTGTAAATCCATTTGATTCAGGAAGGTTTGGTCCATGAACACCTGTAAGGAGAGAGAATTGAGGTAAAATTGTCCTTAGTGTCACTGAAGGCTATGTCTGATGGATATCCACCACCATTCTGCCCATGCATCTTAGTGTCCCAAGGGAGTAGTGATGGTGGTTAGGAAAACTTCTGTCTTTCTCCTACAAAGCCAGCTGCTGACACCAGTGGTGATGGTGTTTTGGCCCCAGGATGGGGAGCACTTTGAAGGATCACCCACCTCCTCCTTACACCATGTCAGTGTCCTCATAGAATGTGAAATTTTCCAGCTGTGCATTTTGTATCAGGTCCTCGTATGTGGTGGGGCAATAGGCTTTGTACAGTTTCTCAGCCAAAGTGTTGCTGCCTGCAATCACGGCCTTCCGGTTGTGGTTCATGAAGTTCCACAAGTGCAGAGCATAGGAGTGGCTGAAATTAGGGCTTTTGTCCCACACCTCATAGTACCGGCCCCAGGCTGGGTATGGTATCGGGTAGAAACGCTGGGGATTGAGGAAGGAGATGTTCTGGCAGCTGTGGTCCTCGGTGCCTTTGAAATCTGTGAGATTGCAAATGGCCTTGAGCATCCGTGTCATTAAAAAGGGCCCCTGGTTACCCCAGATGTTCCCGTTGTACTTGAGAACGAAGTTCTCCATGCAGTCCCAAATAAATTTGTGGTGGGCAGGGAAGCCAAAGATCCCGTTGCTGGAGAACTGTGACTTCTGCGCTGCTAGGAAGCTTTCCTCAGGGATGGGCCTGATGGAGATGACATCTGTGTCCATGTAGATGCCTCCATACTTCCAAATGAGTGCCAGTCGGCTGGCGTCAGAGCTGACATGGACCCAGTTCTTCTCCAGCTCTGGGACTACCTGCAGAGTTGGAAATGTAAGACAGTGATGGCACTGGCAGAGAACAGACCACATCCATCCATCGGGCTGCAAATGTCACCATAAAACTGCACCTGCACTCTTGCAAATGTCACTCACTGCCTTCTCTTCCTCCAGCTATTGAATTGTATTGGTGTAAGATAAGGGGCAGTGCAGGGCAATGCTTTGTCAATATAAATGAATGCAGGAACTTTTTACATGTGTTTTGTGGGACCTACAAGGTTAAATCAATGATACCATGATTCATTGCCTGCTATTTCAGTGGGACACAACCCACTTAACACACTCCCTGATCACTCCCAGCTCTTTGAAACAGGCGGGTGGGTTTTCATTTGCACTGCTGGTATTTGGAGTTCTTTTTTCTCAGGAGAAGGAAGAGTTTGGAGGAAATATGCCTGCCCTGCACATAGATCGAGCCAAACTAACTTGACAAAAGCTACTTGCAAGCAGTTTCCCAGGAACTTCTTTGCAGGGTGCAAGATCCCACCTTGGTTTTGCATATTGCGAATACAAAAACTGGAATCTCTTCCTCATCTTACCTATGGTGAGCTCTGTCAGTCTGTGGCAGCATTAACAAGTGCTCAGGCAGCTCATTTTGTTTAATCAGCTTCTGTTGAAGCAGATTATTAAGCGTTGTTTTATCAAAACACGTATGCAGTCTATTTTTACCAGTGTTTCGTTTGCCAAAATATCTGATTCTCCAGATAGGGCGGAGGGGAAATGCTGATAATGTGTTCAATAAACAAATCAATGAATACACTGCAAAACATGGCCAGAGTGTATCTGTTCCAAAGCGAAACATAAAAGTGACTAATTTCACAAAGCCAGTTCTGGGTTTTATCATTCATTTGAAGCCTGCTTCAGAACTTCCCCCTTTCTCTCCCTCATTTGTAAATGTTTTCTATTTCCCTATTTCCCCTTCATTATAGAGCTCACCTGGTTGTACCACTGGAGCAGAGGGGTCTCCTGGAAGACAGTTTCCATCTGGAGAGGAAAGATGAAGACATTCTTCATAGAAGACAAAAGCGAGAAGGCAGCATAGCTAGAGTTCAAGTCCAATGCTGTGTCATTTGTAAGTCCCTTCATGAACAGGATGACGGGTCGGTCCTGGTAAGTCCTGGCAGCAGACTCCACAGAGCAGGACACCAGTGGGGGGGGCTCCAGGCGCTCTGTTGTCTCCAGGAAAATGATGCTTTTGCCAAGGTTCAAGACCTGCTCAGGTGTCAAGAAGTGCTTGGGCATAGGCATGTAGGAGAAAAAGCAGCTGGACAGCAGGGAGATCTCGTACAAAATGCCCGAGACAAAGAAGAAGCAGAGGCATATCTGTATTTTCTTCAACATTCTTGCTTTCCCTGGGCCTTTGGGGTCATGCCTTGGACATGAATGCTAAGGAGAGACAAGGAACAGCAAAAATATATGCCAGTGTTATTAGTTAACAGGGCTGAGAAATGTAAGACATGTCTTTGGACAGCATATCACGAAGGCAGTTTGGTGAAGCTCATGCTTTTTCCCCAGGACAAGCCTGGTGAGATGTCTCATGGCACAGAGGAATCTTTCCTTTGGGGTTAAGTGCTGGGGTCCCACCTCCTCAACCCCAGCCAGACAGGAGGAATCAGGAGAACTCTTGGAGAAGGGGACTTGCAGCTATGTCCCATGGCACAGATAAGCTTTCATTAGATTGGCAGAGAGGGAAGAACCAAGGGAGCAGGGAGAGCAAGGTGAGAAGGATCACCTTGCCCAATGCCAAAGCAAGGATCCGTGGGCCCATGCCTACGTCTCGCTGGTATAGCAAACTGTTCCCAAGCACTTCACCATCATGCCAACATGCGCTTGTCCACAAGCAGGAGAAGTCCAGGGGATCTGAGGAGCAAAATGTGCCAGTGGAATAAAGTGGCCAAGGGGGCTGTGAGTGCCAGTGAGGGGAAGGTCATGATTACAGTTCGGGATGTGTCAGCCAAAGCTAAAACACTAGCATTTAGGCACCAAGTCTCTTTCCTAGTCTGGCCCTTCTGCTCACAATTGAACCCTAAAGGCCACGAGGGACTTGGGTTCTGCAGGGATGGGTGATGGAGAAGGACCAGAGAGAGGTAGATATAAGGATGGAAAGTGGATGGTTTTGTACAAGCAAGGAACTAGGACCTACCTGGATTATGGTTCTGACAAATCCACATTTCCAACTTGTTTCTTTGCCAGTAAAGTGGCAATCAGGCTGCCTTAAAGCCCAGCTCCTTGGTGAAGACACCCAAACTGTCTGGAACATGCAAAGGATTTCTGAAGGCAGGAAACTGATGCACAGGGGAAAACTGGCTGTACTGCAAGCTAAGTCTTAGTCCCAGACACAGTTTGGTATCAATGGGACCCACCTAAAAGGAAAAGAAGGTAGATGTTTTGGGTGAGACCTGTCTCATACCTACATCAGCCTGGCCTAGCTCTTCATTCCTGGTCTCACCAGGAATGCCTGGTGAGCTTGTACAGCACTGGGGAGTTCCTGCTGGTGAGAGGCTGGAACTTAAGCATTGCACTGTTTGACAGGTTCGTGAAGCAAGGAAATTCCCTCCTGAAATGCTACCCACTTGCATGTGAGTAGCCTACACTGGTTTTGCAGAGATCATGTGCCAGGCTCCAACAGAGGCTAGACACTTGGAATGACAACCCAATGTCCAAGCAACCCCTGGAAGTGTTTAAAACCTGCTTAATGAAAGAGAATGGGAGGAAACAGTTCTGTGTGCTCGGATAATTAATGAGACACCTTATCATGTCACCCAGGCAGAATATAGATAAGTCCGCAGCACTGCAAACCCTGTGGAAATTCCCCTGCAAGCGCTAAGTGTGTACTTGAAGCTGTGGCAGCTCCTGATCCATTTCTCAGCGCTAGATCTCATCAAATTAAATATTAAAGCAATGACTGTTCCCATCAGTACAGCTTTCCATGCCGCATAGCAGATTCTGTTGTTTTCCATTGCCACTGCACAAAGTTTCTCATTACATCCTGGGTGAAGTGGGTGACAGTGCTGTAGCCACAGGTACCAGTATGGCTTTGGGTACGTCATGCTGGTCAAAGCAGCATGCAGAGAAGGGAATGCTGCTTTTTAATTATTATTACTTTTCAGGTCTTTTTCCCACTTTCTGTCAGCCCCAGCACTCTGCAGAGGAGCCCCTGCTGTGAAAGGCAGCACCTTGAGCCCAGGTCCTCCTTGTAGATATCAAATTTGAACGGAAGGCAGGGAATGGAGAGCAAATACAAGCAGTTTGGAAACGACTTGTTCCTAAGCCGTGAAGATAAACCAGCCCCAGTGATGCTCAGGTGCAGTGTGAATAGCTGCTGCTGAATCCAGCAGGAGTGAGATTAAAATCAACTACGTTGCTTGAACAACAGCATTTCCTTCTACAGTCCCATCCTGCCTCTTTCTCAGACACGTTTCTCACTTACTCCAGCCATCTGAAGATAAAACAGAAAGAAAAACTTGCCCCCTCACAACTCCTTCACCAACCTCAGCTTTGCCAATTTTCAAGCTTGTTTGTTTTCAGCTCTGACCTAAACCTGCTGCTGTTCTGTGCTGCTGCTCCAGTGCAGTCCAGGGACTGGAGCTCCCTCCCTCTTTTCTTTGCAATTTTAAATATCTCGATGCCACTCTCTTGGCAATGTTTGCTTGAAGCAGAGAACCCAGACTTTGCTTTGATTAGAAATAGGACCATCAGGACATTCCCATTACTGGATTAATATTTCTCCTTTGATGGCCTGAAGACCCGATGTCTTTATGAGCAGCCTAGCAAAGCTGTGCTCGCAGTAGTCATTCGAATTTAAAATAGTCCAGGAGGCATTTTATTTGCAAATTGAGGGGAGAGAATGAGCAGACACTCCAACCCACCCCAGCTCTGTGTATGACATTGTGAAGAGAAACACGAATCTTCATCGTCTCATTCTGGGAAATTGTTTTGCTTGGTTGGTTTTCCAAAACCCCTATGTGGCGGGTTATGAATTCTCATCACATTTGACCTGGAGGCTGCTGTTATCAAAATGTTCACTTCCCTGCTCAAGTTAAAAGGACTGCAGAACCAAATGTTAAAAATAAATCCCAGCCATTGAATAGATTACCCTGCTGAGTGGGTTGCCTTTCTGGATGCAGCAGACGGCATGCTGGCTTGATGGCCCATCTTGTAAAGATATTTCTTTTCTCAGGGCAATTTCAGTATTTCAAGTGCAGGATGAAAACCGGTGGGAGACTACAAGAGAGATTACTACGAATGCCAGTGCACTTCAGTACTGTTACTGCCCTGTGACGATTCCTCTGAGGTGCTCATGAGACGTGTGCGGCAGGAAGGTACAGCTGGGTGTTTTTCAGTAAATGCCACCAAAGGGAGTAAATCAGAGTGCCAGGGTGCTGGCAGCCCTGCCCACCCCCTGCATATCACAGCCTGACCCTACAAATGGTGGGGTCCCTGTAGCAGCAGCCTGGGCATCCCTCAAGATTCAGAAGAGAGAGTCCCATCCTCCTGTCCATCCCAAACACTGCGTCTTCTCTTTGGGAACCAGCAGGTTTCACATTTGCATCTGCACCCATCCGGCTGGGTGACTGTCCCTCTTTCTCCTGGCAGGGAATAACCCCAAGGCAGTCCATGTTTGTAACACACACAGCATCCCTTGAATCTACATGGGCTTATTTTCATGTCTTTACAGAATCTACTCGAGTAAATTACAGCTAGAATTGAGTTAGTGCACGTGCGTGCACTTCAAAGCCAACTTCCTTATGGATTTAACACCAGGCACATTTGGAAACCTCTTTCAAATGGAAAACCTGCCGAAGAATATATCACATTCGTTGCAGACTGTAATTAAGCAGCCGTTCCAACCTCCAGCAATGCATGCAAACAAAGTGGCTTCTTACTGCACAGCTTCTCACCTGCTTTCTGATTCTACAACCTGACATGCTTAGAGATAAAGCAAAACTCACCTCTTGCCTGCAAAAAGCTGTCAAAGTGTGTAGTCTCTTGGGAAGTAAAGCCAAGCTGAACCACACGGGAAGGTATCCACAGCCGCTGGTAAGCCCTTTGCCTGTTCCAGAGGAGCTGCACTGCCTCTCCACAATCTTCTGCCCTGCTGGGGCTTGGAGCAGCCTCATGGCTTGTTCTCCACCAGCTCTGGTGTTTGCATTCTTGGTGTAAGGAGATAAGGCTGAGCAAGGAGCTAGGGTTGTGCTTTCGAAGGTGCAAGGAACACAGGAACAGGCAGTGCAAGGTGCTTCAGGCAGCAAAACGTGAGCCCCACCACTAGTGAGAGATGGGTGGGATTGAGCAAAGTGGGTACCCTTTGCATCTTTTGGGGGTGGTTTGCAGTGTATTAAGTCTTCTGTCTTTGTATGGAAACCATGCTTATGGAGGCTACTTTGTTGTTCTTTGCCCTATAGCAAAGAAGAGCTTTGCTTGAGCGGCATTGATGTTCTGAATACTTCCAAAGAAGGCAATGGCAGGGTCTCTTGTACATCCCAAATAACATGACACATCCTGAACTGGCTGCCTGACCATCTTCCCATTAGAGATCAGGCAGGCAGGGAGGTTTGCTGATCTGTCAGAGCTTCTGCTTGTCCCCACAGCCTGTCTCCAGGAGGATGCCTTGAGGGGTGCAGGAGCATCATCATGTGTCCTTAGAGCTGGGATGATCCATCTCAGGTTGGAAGGATATTCCAGAGCTTTCCTGGCCCTGGAGTCTAAGGGATATGAATTTCAGTGGCCATCCTGTGCTGGGACAGCAGAATTTGTAAGAGAGACGTAGAGCTGTAGCGCTGAAGAGATCTCCCCAGTGCATCTGTCCTGGCAGTGTTCAAGGCCAGGTTGGATAGGGCTTGAAGAACCTGCTCTAATGGAAGGTGTCCCTGTCCGTAGCAGGGGGTTGGAACTGGATGAGCTTTAAGGTCCCTTCCAACCCAAACCATTCTGTGGATCTATGATGCCTCCTGAAACCCTGACCTGTGCTGAAACAGCACCGCTCAGCCCATGGGAGGAGACCGGAGCATCCTGCTAGGCTGCAACCCCTGGCTCCCAGTTACCCACAACCATCAGGCTCTTTGCAGCTCCCCACCTTCTCTTTTTCTCTTCTCCTCCTAATTTTTGGCAAGGCTATGTATCTAGATTACTAGCAGTGCTGGATATTTTATTCAGCCAACACGTGCCATCACCCCTGCATGTTGCGCACATGCAAGCATGGCAAAACCACTCAGCCGCCACAGAAAACCACTTCTCTCCACCAACAGCAACCACTTTGTGCTTATAAGCCACCAAGAAAGGACTCAGCTCACCCCCTCCACAGCTTGTCAGGGCAGCGAAAAGCCAGCCTGCCTGCTCTCACAAACTAGCTGCTGAAAATAGCAGGGTGTGCCCATTTGCTCCTGGCCAGCTCGGGGGCACCCCACCTCTCCCCACCGCAGGGTGCAGGGGGCCTGCCCCTGGCTTTGTTTGTGCTCCCGTGTACGTGTTTCCTGCTGCGGATAGCTGGCAGAGGATGCAAGGGCAGCTTTGCCGCAACCAGGCAGAGCAAACAGTACCAAGGAAAGCCATCGAGATAATGAGGGCTTAATCATCAGATAGCACCCTGGGTGAAAATGCCAGGAGGGCTCCTATTCCATAGAAATTCCTTGGGCAATGACGTAGGTGAGAAGCCCCCATGCCCTGACACACCTCCCTGTGAATAACCCTCTCCTTTGGCAAACACTTGCTCAGGTCCATCATTAGCAGTCTGACCTGCAAGGAAATAGGATGGCCAGTGTCCAGCTCTAAAGCAGGGAGTTCCTCCAGGTATGAACATATTCATCTATCTGTCCATCCATCCATCCATCCATGTCTTCCCAGTGCACATGCATAGTGTTTATGTAGCCTAGAGAGTCCTTTAATACACGGGCATGTATGGGAGCAGATAGCAGCTGTTATTAAAAGTTTCAGCCCACATTTTATCTTGCACAACATGAAAGCATCCCCCTCCTGCACCAGGTCCCACCATTGCCTTGATGTGCTACTGAGACCTTTGCCCTGGAGTTAGGATGAGAGTTTTCTATGCAACCCACTCCTACAGAAGGGACGGTGTAAAGTTATAGCCTGGAACAGCCTGTATCACCAGCATGTAGCAGAGATGATGAAACTACAAGCCAAAATTGCAGGCTCAAGGTGCAGCAGAAAGTGAACATGAACACAGGCTGCCCACAGCCCTGGCTGCTAGGTGAGAGCATTTGGGAAAGCACTTTAGGGTAGAAGTGTGTTTACTTATCCTAGGAGATTCTTCTATCTACCTCTGCACTTCCACAGGCAGAGGCCCAGGATTTGGCTGGGTTCTGATCTCCTACATGAGCATCTGTGCCTCAGAAACATGCTTTGAGGGCTGGCATCATCCTGTCTCTTAATATGTCGGACAAACTGAGGCAAAACCTCTTTGTACCTCCTCAGCCCCTCACCTGGCTGCCATGAGCTGCCAGCTTCTCACCTGGACTCTGCCCCCTTCTTCTGCTCCATGGTGTGATGGGCCAGATGCCACTGCCACGGTCCTGCCTGTGCACTGCCAGCTCAGCATGCGAGTTTGAGTCCCTGAAAGCCTGCTGGAAAGGCAGCGGTGAGACAACAGATATGTTCACACTTACCAGTGAGCTTGGTCTGCATGGAACTGGGAGCTGAGCTGGTGGATGAGGCACTGCCACATTACTTGGACTGAGACCGCTGCGTGCTTCAGACCCACACCAGACAAAAATGAAGTACAGGGAGTAGCCAAAATCCCGGTGATGCTCTGCATTGCCCTCTACAGGAGCTTGTTTTCTGCTTCGCTGCATGGGGAGCCTAGATAAATGGGAGTCTGCAGGCAGAATCTGTGCCTTGAATACCACGGGAGGCTCATCGTGGTTGCAAGGGAGGTGTTGCACTAGCTTTGACCCCTGGTCTGCCTGCTCAGGTTTGGTTCACTTGCAAAGCTGGCCCCTTCTAGTGGCATAGCCAGTACAGATGTTCAACTGCTTTGCCTGATGCTTTGCAGCAGGGACAGTGCTCACTGGGGCAACTTGGCTTTCTATTCTAGAGTCCACCCAAGCCTTCATCTTCTTCATAGCAGAGACTTAGTGGAGATTTCTCTTTATCCCGAATAACCTTAGAGAGAGCAATCCTACAAAATCATCCTTGCTCCACTCAAAGACGAGGTTCATTTTATTCCTGAACTTGGGAATTTGCTCTATGAAAGGATAAACATCTTTTGTTCTGCTCTGGTGATCTCAAAAAATGGAGGTGCATTGATGTGGCTGCTCAAGGATGCTTCCAGCAATGGCTGAGCACTGCTTTCCATGAATCCAGCCAGCTCCTGATCTGGATTTGGCCTCAGTAACATTCAAAAGGATTATTTCTCACCTGTTCAGAAGAGAAGCCAGAGTCTGAAGACAAGCATTCCATGCAAGCACTGGCATTCCCCTAGAAGCATAACACATTATAATATTTCCGGACATACTGTCAACACTATCCAAAACAGGTTATTGAATAATATTAAACAGTATCTCATTTTCTAAACCTCACCAAAGGTCTGCTCAGGTCTGTGCCTGTGACCACTGCCAAGCATAGGGGTTAAAAAAGTTCCTCAGGGTTTATCACCCTCTCACACTTCCTGTATCTCTCTTCTGAAACACAGACACTTCTTCCAAATGAGGCAGCAGCTGATGCTGTTGTATGATGAAGTAGCTCCAAAGACCTCTTTCTAGGGAGTTTCAGCCCATCTGACAACCATCTCAGGAAGCTACAGCAATAAAACTCAGGTGCCTGTCACTGAGGAGCTGTGGCTGGTGCTCTGTGCACAGCCCAACTTTTCACCATCTCCTTTTACAGCTTTGCTGTGCATTTCCCTATAAACTCTTCAGCCTTCCCTATAAACTTTTAAACAGGGAAAGACAGCAACTAGACCACCTTCACCTCCTCTGTTCGGGGTTTAAACCATGACAGGTTTCCAACACTTGCAATGTCCATACAGCTTTAGAGATAAAGCAAGCGTAATGACTACAAAGGAGGTCACCATATCTGCACTATGAGAAGAGTTTACTTTCATATGCTTAATTTTACTTTGTTAAGCTTTTTGTAACTTCCCAGCCTGCGATAGCATCACTACCTGCAAACACATGGGCATTATTGTAGCATTCCTCTGATTTAATTTTATCAGCCTTTGTGATATTAATTTATAAATGGTAATATCAGGACTTTGGGGAACTAACTAATTTTAAGTGTTTTATGCGTTGGTCAGCCTTTGCTTTTTTATGAGGCGTTGTTAACTGAAGACATGATGTTGTTGGTACAGAATAGCAGGAGATGGTTTAGTTGAGGGTGCTTCTAAATCTGCATTTACGTCACTAAGGCCTTTTGCGCTGGTATATCAGTGTGCAAACACCATTAGACCTTGGGGGCCTCACTTGGCAAAAACACTTTCTAAAAACCTCCTCCTGTTAGAAACAGCTCTGTTTCCTCTGGCCAGAGCCAGTGTAAACTACCAGTATACATGCTACAGATTATATTTCAGCCACCAAGATTCAGGCTGTGTCAATCCTGCAGGCAAAACCCCCCACCAAGCGGAGCCCATCAGCAATTTGCAGGCTGTTCACATGTGAGCAGGTCAGGTCCTACCCACTGCTGCAAGCCTGGTTTTGCTGGACCCCACAGAGCTCACAGATCCTGAAAAAGGTAAGTGCTGGAGAATGGTAGAACTCCAGAGAAGTGGTTGCTTTGCCTCTAAAAATAGGTGTTTTTATAACACAACAAACATTTGTAAATACTCTGTTAGCAGTGTCCTGAGAAAGTTGATCTGCCCCATGTTATTCCCTGCCTTCCCCATGCTCTACTTAATGGTAGACGGAGCAGCTGATGCTGTACCCTGAACAATACCGGAAGGAAAATGCTGCTGGCATCACAGGGTGAGCAGGCATGCCAGATCCGACTGCTGTCATTGAGGGAAAGTGGATCCAGACACAAGGCATGGCCAGGAGCGGATGGCTGAGCAATGATAGATGCATGTCTGGAGTAAGTGCATTAGAAATCTACAGGAAAAGTCTATCAGAAAGTCCTGCTTGATTTTATTACCATTTTGTGGACAGCCAGCAACAAGAGCTTTCTATATTCATGAATTCATCAGATTCATATTTCAAAAATAATAAATGTTATTATTATTATTATTGGAATGAATTTCTCTGACATGTACTGAGTGATTGTAACTACTTACTGCCTCCAGCACTGGAGCCACCTAAAGAATAATACAAGCAAATAATATTCCTGTAGTGATTGCTACAGGGTTGTGTTAGGGTTTTTTAAGCGAGAAAGGTATTAACCAGAACAACAGCAGCAATCATAACAGAAATAAAGTCATTATAAGGTTGTGTATAACACTGCCAGGTTTTTTCAGGTCAATTTAGTTTGGGGCACATGACTCACACTTCTGTGAGATTTGTCTTGATTTCTTGGAGCTCTGCCTCTAATAACAGCTTCACACTTTCTGCTTGTTTTATCCTATGTACAGAGGAAGGAAAGCAAAACAAATCTCAGCAGAATGACTTCCTGATCCGAAGATTGCAAAGGGGGACGACAAGTCTGTTTGCTCCAAACCCCTTATCGACACCTCTGAGCCCATTTGTTCCCATGGCCCATGTGTGCCTCTTTGGCTCGCGTACTTTGGAGGTGGGGCTTTCTCTGCTCGTGGGCACCTTCAGTACTGCAGCTTTTATTCTCACAAACTTGTCCATAGAATGCTGTGTATTGACAAAGAGCAGGGGAGACAAATCAACTGACCATAAATTATGCACTTGCAAGCTAAATCGAGATAACTAGTGGATAGAGTGGATGGGCTGTGATAGATGGCTTTCCTCCAGCTAGCTGACAGCCTGGAGAGTTGAAAGAAGGCAGAAGGGGCCACAGAGCTGCCTGGGAGGCAATTCAGTGACTATGCTAGCATGGTCTGGTCTTCCCTGCCACACAGAATGGTTTATCATAGAAGTAATGAGTCCATCTTCACTCTAGTTATTTTTGCCCCATTGTGATCAGCAAGTCCCCTCACTGCCTCTGTCAGGCTCCATCCTGACCCCCCTTTTCATGTGACCAACATGATTTTGCCATCCAAAGAGCTGCCATGGCATTGTAATATAGAAAATTAGAAGAAGATGAGACTTTCCAAGAGGCCAAATCTAATTGCCAGCAGATTTTGACATGAGGCCAATAAGATGGATTCAAAAAAGATGGGATCCCACTGTGCCAAAACACAACATTTGGTTGAGCATCTGCCAAAACAAAACTAGCAGACTGCTGGAAAGGAAAATGCAGCCTTTCCAGAGGTTTTTTTAGGCATGCACAATAGTAAAGAGGATCACTGTGGGCATCTTCGGCTCCCCAGCCTATGTGAACAAATACCCATTGATAGCTGGATTACAAATGCTAGGCAAAATTTAAACTTCAGGCTACTGTGTGATGACAAATTGCTCTGCTGCCACACTATAATAATCTCAGCATATTCCTATCCAGAATTCAGGATTTTCCCCTGCATTCACATGGAATAATCCTGCAAGTTGGGACCCTTGGTCTGTTGAAACAGAGCAGAGGAATCAATCACTTCCGTGTTACATTTTGGTGGCCAGAATTCATGGAGAACTTGCCCTCATTAGCTCTGCTGACCACCTGTGCATCCATGACATCAGAGGTGGTATGAGACCTTCCCGTGAGCAATGCTCTGCACTGTTGTGTTTAGAGGAGGACCTTTTCCGTCCAAAGGGTAAAAATCATTTTTGCAATTACTTGGAATTGCAGAGATGTCTCTGAGCTATGGAAATCTATTGTGCATGGGCAACTTGCAGCCATCCCTTCTTGCCCTCTGCTTCCACTCTTCAGGAATTTGTTCATATGAGGGACTGAGATACGCTCCAGATCTTAAAGGAGTGCTTATAAGAAAGATGGCAACAGAGTTTTTAATAGGGCCCATAGCGATAGAACAAGGGGTAATGGTTTAAAAAACTGAAAAAGGGTAGATTCAGACTAGATAGAAGGAAAGTATTTTTGTTTATTATGAGGGTGGTGAAACACTGGCGCAGGTTGCACAGAGAGGTGGTGGATGCCCCATCCCTGGAAACCTTCAATGTCAGGTTGGTCGGGGCTCTGAGCAACCTGATCTAGTTGAGGATGTCCCTGCTGTTTGCAGGGGGATGGACG
>JANHGB010067559.1:0-29741 GCA_026283785.1 Coracopsis vasa
TGGATATAAGGAGGAAGTTCTTTACTGTGAGGGTGGTGAGGCACTGGAATGGGTTGTCCAGGGAAGCTGTGAATGCTCCATCTCTGGCGGTGTTCAAGGCCGGGTTGGATGGAGCCTTGGGTGACATGGTTTAGTGTGAGGTGTCCCTGCCCATGGCAGGCGGGTTGGAACTGGGTGGTCTTAAGGTCCTTTCCAACCCTGACTATTCTATGATTCTGTGATTTGAATGTTAAAGCCATTAACTTCAGCATTTAATTGAGGATATGAAATACGTTTAAGTTAGCATCACCAGGTCAAAGACACATGTGAGACAGAAGCAATTTCTGGAGTTTTAGTGAATTGATCCTATAGAAGATATCTCTATTTTACATCCTTGGCTCCCACACATAATGATTTATTGCTGTATACAGTCATGTCTCCACGGTAAACCACTCCAAAAGTTCTTTTTTACCAAGCTGATGGAAAATGAGGGAGGTGATAAATTTTAAAGAGAAACTAGAAATTATTGTACCAGAGAGGACAACAGGAGATAATTGGATATACTTTGTCTTCTACTCTGTACTTCAGGCTGACGAATAGTCACATGCAATTGCTCATGGAGATATGCTTTAAAGTAATGAGTAGCAATGTATCCTTCAGCACCTGCAGTTCTCAGATAGTCTAGGCATAAGGACAATATGGTTTAGGGCTGAGAAATTCCAATTAGCCCCACAGAAGCAAAGGCCCAACCCCATTCATTTGTAACTGTAGGGTGGGATTGAAGTGTCAGAATTAATGATTAGAAGATGGGAATAATTGGCTCTGCGAGTTGGGCCTCATCCAAAGCCCTTAATATTTGAAGATTCTCTTAAGCCCTACAGCATGAGATTTATCATCCTTTCTTAATATTTTGATAGGGTGAATAATTTTAATTAAAAATTTTAATCATAAATAAAAATAACTGTGGGTACTTCTAGTATCTATGTAGATGTTCTATTCTATTTAGGACTCTATTTTTTGGTTTCATCCCCATCCTATAGCAATTAATTGCAGTTTAATCACATGGTGAGTTAGAAATGACATTCTTTTGATCTGCTTTTCATTCCTTACCTCTTTATTTCTTCGAACATCTATTTGGACTCATAAGAAAGAATCTTCTCTGGAGCATTCATCATCTTATATTCTTCTACCACATCCCGTCCTAGCCATCTGCTTTCTAAAATACATAATTACAGCCTTTCTGAGGTTAGAATTTAAAGTGGTCTACAGTGTCCTTCGAGAAAGAGATCACTTGTACTTGGGAACTTTCTTCTCATGAGCAGCACCTCCTGATGTTCTACATTCAGCAGTGAGCTACTACACATATTTGAATGCTATTTTATTAACTTCATGTTTCTTGCTCATCTGGGTCATTTAAATGAAAGGGATATAAGCATGTTGACTTACAGCAATGCTAAGGTTAAGTTTCTCTCCCAGTGTAGATGCTGGCTCTTGTTGGCCAGTTCATCTTGCCTAATCTGTTCACTACAGGTTGTTATACCTTGGAATTCTCAAAGTGTGGAAATGTGAGTGTCCTGGTTATTCTTTTATGTGTGTGGTGATCTTCTGACACAGACCTCCATTCCATAACAATGGCCCATCAGAATCCCTAAAACCAACCAAAAAAAATAACATCTTAACCAGGTCATATAACTGTTTCCCTCTTTCCTCATTCTGTTCCACATAGCTGGAAAACCCTTAAATAAAGACCATGATCAAGAAAATACTTTTAAAGCAAGTGTAAAATCTATCACTTCATTAGAGCTCTTCTATTATGTAGGTGAAGGTTTGAAACCATGTCATAAATTCCCAATAAAAAGATGCTGCTCTTTGCTGACATGGTGAGATGTCACCAGGTGATTTGAGACTCTTGGACAGTAGAATTAGCGTAGTGCTGCAGCTGTGGGATGCAGAGCATTAGTGATGTGCTTTTCTTTGAGAGCAGATGCTGTGGGCCTGGGCTGTGCCTGCGGAGGGATCAAAAACATGAGATGGAGACATCCATTGTTTTCCATGTTCTTTCTGTGTCTCGTGTGAGATACAGAGCTGTGCTTCGGCCCTGTGTTACGGAGATATGAAGGATGGGATATGCACATATGCTAAGCAGTCTGAGACCTTGCTTAATGAAATTAAGCCTATATATATACTTGGAAGCAGAGAAAGATAACACCACAGAGGGAACAGAAGTATTTAAGCTAAATAATAATAGCAGATTTAAGTAAATCTTGAAGGTTAGAAGGATAGGATTTTTTAAGCCTGTGAAAATCCATGTAGGTGAACTCCTTTGAAATGACCAGAAGAGGATAATAAGGAAGAAATTAAATACTGCAGGGAGATAAAAAGAATATGTTCATCTTGGATATCTGTCCTTCTGCTTCTGAATAAAATAAACCTAAACAAATCTGCTTCTATGTGGCTTAAACTTGAAAAGCTAGGACAGGTTTAATAAGGGGACAAGAACACTTGGAAATTGTATTGAGTGTAAAAATAGAAAGAGGAGCTAAAGGTTTAAAAAAAACCCCAAACTGTCTGAAATGTGATTCTTTGGAAATACAACCTGCCCTCACAGCAGGGAGCAGAAAGGTAAAGCTCAGCACCCGAGTTCCAAAAACCCAGCAGAAACACAGCACATTGCAAGTCTTTACATGCGGTGGTTACGTGATTATATGCAATGGAGGGCAAGAGGGCGCATCAGGAGAAGTCACATTGCACAGGAACAGAGTGGCTGATACCATCGATGTTTGTGCATCACCTCATTAACACCAGCCGGTTCTTGCCAGCCTCTGTCTTGTTTTAGGGCTGGACACAGCCCTGTCACCACAGTGCTATTTTTATCCATAAACAGAAGCTTTCTGCATCGGAAAGGGAGGTCTCTGTATTCAGGTGCCACAAGCAAGCCTTTGTGCTTGTTTTATTCCTCACTACAGCCACACGATGCAAGTGAAAATGCACAAAATACTGTAAAAGACCCAAAAAGCCTGCTGTGTTGTTTGTTTCCTTGTTCCCAGAGGAATGAATCACTTAATTCCAGCTTCAGTTGTTAAACTCTCAGTTTTTCAAATATATGAAGCCTGAAATATAAACTGAAAACAAAATAGTTATGTTCTACACAAAAGGAAAAAAGGGGGAAGGAATTCACTTGAATACCATTTTCCAGGTTTAGCTCAGGCTAAAATTCATCATGGTCAGCTACATGTTATGGCAGAATCTTGCTATTAGAAAATGTAGTTGTCTGCATTGCTCAAGCAAAATTTGATTCAGCTACTTTCTCCACTGTTCTGCTTTTGCAAGCACTAGTGTATTGAATTTGTATGTCTAAAGGGATCACTGCTCTTTATGCCAACACCTTGCTTTCAGAAGAAGAAACAAAACAAACCCAAGCTACAACATTATACATATAAACTATATGCTTAGACGTGAGCCACCACTTGCTGCAAGACAAGCTCACCTAATGTTGTTAGTGATGCTGTGGGTGTAGATGAATATGCATGCACATGTTTGGGATCTTAGTCCTTCCCACCATTTAGCATAATCTAGACTGTGGTGGAGCTTCTCCTATAAACACTCTGCCTTCCAAGGCATGTATCTTTATCTTTAAAAGACACCACCCAGAAGAGCAAGCTTGCAGAAACTGGTAAGTAATTTCAATTGAGAAATAATGGTGGAGAAAAGCAGATTTAGAAAGAAAGAAAAAGTTATTTTGCATTGAAATAGGATAAAGGGGTAAAATAAGAGTTGGAAATAAATGTTGCAGATCAATATTGTTCTCTGTGCAAGGAGACATCTCAAATCTCCCAGCTGTCTGTCAGGCTTAAGGTTGGTTCATTATTGTGCAAAATTTTGGTTACTTTCTGTAATTGAAATGCATTGAAGACTTCTATTTGAATAACGTGTGAAGATCACCTGTCAAAAACCTCCTTTAAGATGAAATGCCATATAATCTGTAACTTCATTAATGGTGTTGTCTTTCCCATGATGATGATATTTATTCTCATGATCATATTTAGTTACGTGGCTGAAGCAAAGGCAACAGTTAATAATACTTACTGATAAAAGAAGGGAAATCCATGTCGTGTGGACCTTCCAAAAAATTACTACTTCTGCTTTGCACATGAAATTTAGGATGCTGGTCTCTTAGCTTTCCTTGAGGATCTCAGGACATTAGTATCCATAATGAAGCATGATGTAATAAAAACCTTGTGGAAACAAATTAGTCAAACAAAATGAAAGGAGTAATCTGTTTGTTTATTTGCTGATCCCCAGCTTGACTTTCCAGCTCAGTGGCTTGTGTAAAGTTCTCCTGTAAGATATGGGCTTGTACACAGTTGCATTAAGCTAATCACGGAAATGGAAATAGGCTTTGTAATATGTGACTATTCTGAATTCTTCTTTTTTTCTTTTCCTGGTTAAAATATCTGTATGTCTGCTGCTTCTAGAGAAGCTGCCAAAGGAAGTTTCCTGTAATGGTAGATTGTTGTAGTGATGTTGATCTGAAGACACGATGCAGTTGTATCCACTTGGGATTGACTGATTCGTGTCTATTATAGGTTCAGCTGCTCAGGTGAGTTTGACTCTTCAGGGGGAACTCAGAAATGTGGTCCTCTTTTTAAAAAGAAAGTGAGAGCAAGCTGGAAATAAAAGATCTAAGATACAATTACTGTTGACCTCCCACCATTTAGGAAAGGAAGGATGGTCAGCGGTGAAAGAAGAGTCCATTTGGAAAGCTGCAAGCTATAGGGTACAATATGCCTTTGAGTAGTTCCTGTAGGGTACAGTAACAATTTATGATGTTACTGCAGAAAATCTTGTGGAACAACAATACAGACCAACAACAATGAAATTAAACTAGTTGTTCACGAACTCTTTGTTGAACCTCACCCAGGAGGGCTGAAAGAAGGGAAGTCCTTCAAGCACAGTAGTTGTCAACATGCTGAGAACTACTGAAGACTTAAGGGAGGGCTAAACATAGAGGCATGGGTGTCTGTGAAAGTGTGGGTTGTTTGTTTTGGTGGTTGGCTTTTCTTATGGCTTATTTGAATTTCCTGGAGTGATGCTGGAAGAACCACGTGGCACTCTGTCCTGGAAGAGAGGCAGAATCCTTTTCAAAAGGAACAGAAGTTGTGGGCATGCACTTTGCTGTACAGGTTGGTTGTCTCACAAAGTAACACGATGTGGGCAGAAAGGTGGGTGGCATCTATAGCACATGATCAAAATACAGTGTTTTTATTGTGGAGAGGTGTTCCACAAGAGTAAGAGCAACCCTGCTCCCAAGGGAAAGCAGCTGCCTACCTTCCCCTGGAGCAGAATGACTAAACTTTACATCCTGTTTGACTCACCTGAAGTTCTGGCCTCTGTGGAGCTTTTGTGTGCCATTAATCTGGCTCGACTGGAGTTTAGTGGTTCTCATTCCGTGTGACCTCCTTTCTGTCACGAACTCGGGTAACTTTTTCCACAGATCCTTCAATGCACATCATTGTGGTTTCCTAGACTTGGCAAGATATTGCACACACCCTTCTAATCAAAGGCAATGCCAGGCAGAACTTGCTGGGGTGTTACTGATTTAAACACAGTGAAATGTAGTGTGTGAAAGGAGAGACTTCAAAGAACATTCGAACTGATGCATGTTTTGAATGTTTAGTGATGTTATACTCAGCTGAAATTACCAGAGATGAAGGTGTGAGGTAGCAGCTAATGAGGGAAGGTTGTGGGTATCCTCCTGGGTGTCTGTGCCTTCCCCTTTTGATGTCCATTAGTGAGGTGGGCTGGGATGCTTTAGCAGCTCTTGCTTTTGCTCCTTTTAATTCCCCTCTGGAGATCAGACCTTCCCTGGCAGCCGTTATTTCGCTCTGCCTTCCCTCCTGCTGATATTTATTTACAGATTCATTAAGTACTATTTTCAATAGCTACTTTAATTAGGGACCCCTCAGCTCTGATAAAAGATTGTGTTAAAACTTATATAATCCCTGCTTGGCTGATTTGTTTGCAGGCTAATTCTCTAGCTGTGTTAACTGAATAAGACATCTTTTATTTTGCTCCACCTCTGTTTCTATGATCCTAATGGCAAGCTTTGAGGAACTCAGCCAGCCTGTAGCAAGGGGGGTTGCTTTTTATACTCATTTTGGGCCTTCTGCAATGTTACAATAACACTGAAATCTGTGACATGGACCATGAATACAAAAAGGTCTAGGCTTTTTCTGGAGATGGGATCTAAACTAAGAACTCAATTACATTTTCCATGATATTTCTACTCTGGATATGCGCTATGTTTTATGGGATGAAATCATGCTATCTGAAGACTACTTATTGACACTGATTGTGCTGGATACCAGTTCCTCCCAGGCCCCTAACTTGGGTGTTAAATGCTTTGGTGTCTGTGGTGTTCACATAGAGCTATGTGACACAAGACCTTTATGAGCCCTGGTCTCTCTGGAGTAGCAGCTGGAGGCTAGCAGAGAAGCCTGGGACATCTCTAATAGCATCAGACATCTCCATTTAGGAGGCTGAATCACACCATGGGTGAGAACCTGTCTGGTGTAAAAGCATGTTTTCTTTTGCCATAGAAGAATCTTAGATTAAATCATATTCTCTCCAAGTTTGATAGTTTATATTTTAGGTAGCGTACGCTGTAAGGAGCAGTGGGTTTGATGTTTGGCAACTGCTGATCGCTGTTACAAAGACTGACAAGCAACACAGCTCTTCTGGAAACACAGAAATGTATTAAGCTACAGGGATTTAGTACTTTGACCAAAGACAAGTGGGTCAGGTTCCCATGTTATCCAATATTTCTGTGCATGTCTTTTCAGTTGAAAATAGCAAGCAGTAATAGACTATGTAAGATTTCTTTCTCTTTTTTAGCTGAATCTCCAGAAAGGAAAACAACTAACACATGGAAAACAATCTGAATAAGGTGTGGGAGGTGGCTGAAACTCTGTGGGATTGTGTTTTTCGTTAGAAGGCTTTCCCCAGGCACTGTACTTTGAGATGCTTTCTTGCATAAGCATCTTGTAACACCAGGCTGGGCTGTGTTGTCATGGAGACTTTCAGGGTACCTCATCACTTTGCTAGGAAAGACAAATTTCAGAGTGGCTGTCATTGTATTAATTTAGTCGCAGGACCATACTTCCCACTGGTGCTATCCCTTCAGTCCTCATTCTTATTTACACTAAGTCTCTATGCCATTGCAGAGCATAAGGGTTGCTGTATGCTCTTTTTGTTGAAGCTCTCTTCACAGGAATTCACAGGGCACAGTGCAATAAATTAGTGTGAACAGGGATTTATGGCCAGGATGAGGGAAGTACACAGAAAAGCTTCAGTTTTGTGAAGGCAGAAAGCTGTGCTGCCATTGCCAGAAACCTGGTTTGCTGTTTGCTCTCTCATGTGGCACTGACCGCCTAGGGCCATCTAGTTGATGTGTATGTCTAAGATAAAACCTGAATAACACTACTATTTCACTCAGTGATGATTCCAGGATCAGTATTGTGTACCAAAAGAACCCCAGCTGACACTGGAAATGCTGAAGTCAAAATGGTTTGTGTGTGTGTGTGTGTGTTAGGTTTTCTCTGCTCCCAAAGACTTGCAATACTGAGATAAAATTGCCTAGCCCAGTTCCTAGTGTTAGGAACACTTCAGGCCTCCAGAAACAGTGGTCTCACCTTCATACAGCTGCCTACCTCTCCTTCAACTGGGATTTGCCCTGCAGTTAAGCAGCAAAACACATGTTACTGCTGGTGTCTGCAGGGTTGGCCTCAGGCAGCTGCTCACCTAAAAGGGTTTAAGAGAAAATCAACATGTAACTGTCACAATCAGCTTCCAAATATGATTTTTTGCTCTGATTTGTTCCTCAACCTTCCACCCACCCAGAGCTCAAGTTTGCCATGACATCCTCCCAGCCTTTCCCTTTGGGAATTCATGAATCCTCCCCTGCTTCATCCTTTGCTTTACCTGCCTCAGCCTCATATGCACTCAGTTTCTAATGATGCTCTTGCTTCTCTTTGCTTTGCCTATCAGTCTCGCTTCTGCATGAAACCAAGGAGATCACCAGATGCTGCTGGTACCAAACAGAGCAATTTGCAGGGATGCAAATCTCTACCTTGGCCCTTCCCCAGGGGGTTTGTGGAGGTGGAACTGACAAATGACACGAAGCCCTCCAGGCTATTTCAGACAGATGATGTAGAAAGAAAATGGACCTATAGTAGTCTGGGCTGCTGTATTCTCTCTTCTGTCCCCCAGATTTATTTCACCTTTACAGGACATAAAGATTACGTGCAGCCTATTTTTGGCTGATGTCCTGAAAGGATTGTTTGTCCCTGTGACTGTCTCCTTTTTCTTTTTTCCCCTGTCTTCAGCTAAAGGCAAATCACAATGTCTCTGTGTGGTTGTAAATTGTCAGTGTGCATTCTCATAATGTCTTTCCAAGTCAATTATCTCAGGACTCTGAGATAAGACACCCCCTACACCCCTGTTTCAGAGATCAAAGGGGTTACACTTTGAAATTTAGCTTTAGGTTACACTTCTGGATTATTTTTTTTGGGAAAAAATATCTTTGCTTTCCCCTTCTGAATGATATTTACTTTCATGTTAAAACATTTGGGGGTAGTGGGAAACCAATAAAATCCCAAATGATTGTAGGGAGAGAAAAGGCTCCCCAGTGCTCAAAGGCCCTTCCCTTCTTTCTTTGCCTTCTAGACTTCTCTATAAAACATCTCATTAAATGCTTCAGTCCTCCTCTTAATCACCCCAGTAACACCATCTCCCTCCCAGTGGATGATTCTAGGGCTGTGAACAGGTAGAGTCAGGGGTGTCCCATTAGCACAGCAGCAGAATAGGATGGCCCCATAACTTCCCCAGGGGAAATTATGTGGTGGGATTCACACCATTGAAGGTCTCTGGTATGTCAATGCAGAAAGCCAAAACTTGTGTTGAAACAAGGGATGAGACACTTGAGTGATGAGGCTGAACAGCTCTACAACGTTTGTGAGCTGTGCTTAGAACACAGCAGCTATACATAGAAGATGTAAAGGGGAGGGTATGTACTGAGTTGGTTGGTAGTGATTGCTGTGGTTGGAATAACACTCATAGCTTCACTAGCCAGAGCTGCTGTTGGAACTAAAGGCAAATTGCCTACTAAAGGGACGATATATATTGTGAGGGTTCATACAGTTCCTTCTTAGCTTCATCAGGGTGCTGGATGCATTGGAGATGCTGAGGGAAACATCATCCTTAATATATGGATCTAAGAAGACCCTGTCATTCTCAAATCTTTCAGATGTGCAGAAATGAATTGAGAATATCCCAAGAATTGACAAATTGCTCTTAAGTCTTTTGGGACCTGCTGCTGGTATTCCCACACATAATTTACCACAAGGTTGATATGGTCCTTGATGCCTAGAGAAGTTCACACCCATAGAAAGGAAAGTCAGGTCTAAACTGCCACGCTGATTGCTTTTGTAGAGCATCTTGTTTTTTCTCTTTGCCCCAGCTTAAGTCAGTCATTACCTGTCAATTTGTATTCCCTGGGAATAGGTCTTGGAGAATGCTGTATCGTGCTGAATAGCCCCATCCTATTTATCTTTACATCAGTGTTCAGCTTCAAGAAATGCAATGAGGTAGGAAGGAAACTATCTGATGTTTGTCTTCACCTGCAAGTGTTGTAGTCGGCAGTACTGAGAGCTCCTACAGAGTATGGATCCCTATACTGCTTTTCAAGAGTAACCAAAGACAAAGGTACAATGTATTCTGTTGGTAGCAGGATGCAAAATCTTTCTAGAAGGGGACATTCACTCTTTGTCTTTATTTTATCTTAGTTTTTAATGACTTATACAGGGATTTCCAGCAGAAAGTGTTTCAGTTGCTGCTTTGCCGATCAGCCACAGTTTTCCCAAGGCCATTGAGGGAATTGGAATCAAGTGTATAGTAACAGAAGAGTACTGGTTATGGTCTCAGCGCAAGATCCTAAGCACATTATTTAAGGCCTTTTGATGTGAAACTGCTGAAAAGGGTATCCTGATTTTAAACGCTTTGAAATTCAAATGTATTGTAGGTGCTTAGTCCCACTATAAAGCCCCTAGGTCTCTTAGGCTAGGCTAAGTGCTTGATGGTTACTTAAAGTAGTCTTCTCCACTTAGCAAGCCACCACAAATCTTACTTAGAAATGCCAGCATACACGCTTGTAAAATATGGATATGATGAAGCAGACTGGAGCTCGTAAGAAGTGATGGAAAAGCTACTCCTTATGGCTCTTTACCTGGCCCTCATTGGTCTTCTCCAAACACAGCATATTAGCCAAATTACCTGCAATGCCTCCTACTAAAGCAAAGTGTGCTCATGGAATAGCTAGAGATATTTCATATCCCCTAACAACATCCCTTTACAAGCAGAGAAAAAACTCCCTTAAGATGTATAAAATCCTGCAGTAATCTCTTTCTTTTAAGAGGTCTTTAAATCTATCGTATGCAGCGATTGACTAGCATGTCCCAATTAGAGCTGCATATGGAGAACTTGGAAGGAATGGATTTAACGATTTAGTTAATTGCCCATCCTGCTTGGCTCAGATGGGTGCATACATACCAGTTATATTTATCTGGCAGGTGTTCCTTTCCTCTCTGTCCTTTGGACTTGCTGTTCCCTGAGCTGCTACTCAATCAAAGCTTATGCAAGAAAATAAGGATAAATAAAAGAAATGAGTAAGATGCTTAAGCATCTAACAGTGAAGCAGTGTGGAAGGTACATTAGGAACACTGAACATCTGACTTCTCCTTCAGATACTGTTGCATGCCTTGTTAGAAAGCTGAGAGGGAGGAAGTAAGACCATGGTAATTAAAGGATTGCCTCACACTCAGAGTTATTTGTTTATCAAAATACAGCATTTAGGTAACATTTAGCTCATCAATAACTGTG
Source organism: Coracopsis vasa (assembly GCA_026283785.1). Taxonomy (NCBI): domain Eukaryota; kingdom Metazoa; phylum Chordata; class Aves; order Psittaciformes; family Psittacidae; genus Coracopsis; species Coracopsis vasa. The sequence goes on from JANHGB010067559.1 coordinate 10,915, forward strand.
CAGAATGTTGATAATTTGATGTATGCCCTACTTCAGAGTATGTCTACCAGGCAGGAAAGTTTTCTTGCCGCATTTTTAAAGACTGGGTGCCATAGTGTGAGGTAGAAAAGTGACTTGGCTCCTATGACAGAAGTCTGGCCTGGGCTGGGATTCAGAGCTAAGTCTTGAACAGGGAGCATGAAATATTTCCATTTACCAAACTGCCAGTTCTGACTTCATGTCACTGGAATATGGCAAATGAAGCTAAAGATATCAGGCAAAGACATTTAAAACCGACTCTGCGCAGACACAAGTCCTGTGGCTCTCAAGACACCTCTGCAAGATACTGGCTTACCAGAAATCTTCTGGAGTAGAAGAAAAAGAGAGATTCAGGTAGGGTTTTAAGAGTTAGCTTTAGGCACAAAGATGATGATGAATAGGACTTTTGGATAAATCTTCAGATGAGTTTTGATTTTATTAGCCAGTGGGCTGAGACCTCACTACAGAACATGCGTACAATCTCAGTGTCAACTTCCTTGCTTTATTTCCTCCTTTCTGTCATCTGAAGATGCACATATCTCTGTAATTTGTTGAGACAGGTGCTGTGGCCATGGATTATGGCAGCCCATGGGAAGTCAGAATTGCATGAAACATGCCAGCTTGCACTGCCAGCTCTGCCAGCTTGTGTGGACAAGGGTTTGACCTTGCTGTTCTTCTTTGGGATGTCATTCTGGATGCCAGAACAGAACACGCTGAACCTGGGCTCTGTGGTTGTCCTTAGCTTCTTCAGAGATGGAGAATAATCTTTTACCCTTCTGTCCATCAGTGAATGAAGCCAAAGGCTAGACACCCTGACTTCTGTCTCCTGAAATGCTTGGAAGGTTGCCATAACACACTTTGTTTCATCTTCTTTTCTAGCATTATTGCTGCCTGACACAGCATTGTACACCCAAGGCCCTCCAAAGTCAGACAGTCCTCAGGCAGTCAGGTTGGCAATGAAATTTCCATGTTGTGTTCCACTTCTGTCCCTAACCCAATGACCAGATTTTTGTGTGTGTTTGTGTGCATAAGTCACTTTAAATACCTGGTGTCATTATGAAACACTTGCCTGCTGACCTTGGTGGGACATCATGAAGCTTAATTAAATGTTTGCAAAGCATTCTGCCATGCTGAGATGCAAGGTGCTACAGAAGGCAAAACAATATTACAAATAAGAAGTTCAATCACAATCTAGGAAAGTGTCTACATAAAAATGTGTCTGGTGTAGTGACTTTCTGTTGCACTCTGCAGGCACAGTATAACTCATGAACTCCAAGAGATTCTCCCTAAAGGCAGGTCCTTGGTTGATACAAGAAGCTGTCTCACACAAAGCAAGCAAATTGTGAATGTGAGACAGATACAGAGCCAGAAGTTGTGATTAATTCTGCTTGGTTTTTGTTTGCTTTTAAATGCTTATCTTTTTGTGGTTAAGAGCTCAGCTGTCCACTTAATTTCTCTCTTTAACTGGAGGAAAAAATGAGTTCTTTTGCCACAATCCCACAGGCTGATTTTGAGTCTTTTTTTTGGAGAGATATGAGTTTTTCCTTAGATTGTTACTGGAAAGTTTTAGGCTTTTAATTGTATTTGTATATCTACACTGTATATATAACATGAATCCATCCAGCCAACATGCTGTAGAAGGATCCCCCCAGAGCGTGATATAGGCATCAGTATGCTGTTCAGGTAGTAGAGGGTGTGTTTTATCTGCAGATGGAGATCTACAGTTGCTGTATATTATATCAGCAAATTACTCAACTTGCTAAGGATGAGATCCATGGATTCTGCTTGTTCATTCACTTTGTGTTGCTACTCCCGGTGAAGCAACAAGCACTTACGTGTCACTAAGTGGTAGCCATAAAAAGAAATCAGCTACGCTTGTCTCTGCTGTCACTAGAGGGGAGCAATCCTAAAGGCAAAAGAAGGTGGTGTGAATCATCTGTAAGAGAATAAAATTCCCACCTCCTTCTGCATGGTCTCCAGGTGCCATTTGTACCCCAGCACAATCACAGCCAGTGGGAAAACTCTAGGTATTACCACCGCTCTTGTTTTTATTAACACCAATCTGGAATTAGAGCTCTATGTAGTGCTATTTGTCACAGTGCTGAGAACAGATTACAAACATCACAATATAGCACTAGGGCAGATAAACTGAGCATCATTTGAGGCAATCTCATGTTTTCTTGCTGGAACAATAAAGATTGTTTTGATCTTCAATAACTTTAAGGTATAGAAACCAACAGGTTCATGTTGCTTGGAAGAAATTAATGGAAACATCAATGCACAATATATTTTCATGGGAATACACTTCTTTTTTTCCTCTTCAGGGGAAGCTGTATTGTGCATGGTCTTGGGAAGTTATTGCAAATCTAGCAGACAGCAGTGGAGAAAAATGAAAGTGTAAAACTGGAGTGGTTGGAGCAGTGGTGGGGAGAGATAATGGTTCAATGTTAGAGTCTGTCAGAGAGAATTGGGCTTGGACCAGCTGGTAGAGGCAGAAAAGCATAAAGAGCTGAGAGGGGAGATCTAGGTAAGATATAAGGAAGAAATTCTTTATTAGGAGTGATGAGGCACTGGAACAGGTTGCCCAAGGAAGATGTGAATGCTTCATTCCTGTCAATGCTCAAGGCCAGGTTGGACAGGGCTTGGAGCAACTCGGTCTAGTGCAAGGTGTCTATGCCTGTGACATGGGTTGGAACTAGATGCTCTTTGAGGTCCTTTTCAACCCAAATCATTCTATGATCTACGTAAACAGTGATGTTGCAGCTCCTCTTTGTCCAGCATAACCTGCTTGAAGGAAACTTGATTTTAATGGGAAGGCTTCCTGATGTTTACTGAAAATTGAACTTATTCATTGATTCTGATTGTGCTTAATTAGAACTTCAACTCAGCCTGCCATCATTGGCTCTATTGGTACTGGCCTCTTTTATAGATCAGTAAAATTACAAGAGCAATTAATATATGCACTAACCCAGAAGCGGTAAATATTTTCAGTGCAGTCAAAGTACCTTATATAGCACTTACAGTATTGCTCTGCTGTTATTCAAAGAAAAAGATTATGATTCATTTGGATAGGTGTTAAAAGCATTTGTGCTTTTGGAAGCATTTGGAGTCATGGTGATTTGTTCTTTTCCCCTGGCCTTAATTTTACTCTTTCTTCACTAATATGTGTCATCTAATCCAATGAACCATGTCATCAAGGCAAGGAATCTTGCACATAAAATGTAGGCTGGGGTGGGTCAATAGCACTGCTTGCTCCTTTCTACTTTCTATTCCTGTTTTACCACTACTGCTGTCTTAATGTCTCCAGGAAAGAGGTGGAACTGGGAGCTGTGCTGCGTGTGCTCACACAGCCTCCCACCTCATAGTCAGCCCAAATTGATTTGAAGTTACTCATATCCTACTTAATCAGGTGAAATGAAGTACTCCTAGCTCAATGCTTTTTGTTCCTCTCTCCTGGTCTCCACTAATTTTCAGTATTGCCTATATGCTTTGGAGGTGAGAACAGACTGAAGTGTGAGTTGGTGTTCTGGGAAGAGGACTTAGATCAGGAGATGAACCTGCTGAGACAGAGATGATGGGAGGAATTGGGATGTATGGACCTGAGACTGATGGGAATAATGAAGTAACAAGAATATTTACTCTAAAAAACCTGGGAAACGCTTGACTAGGAGGTTTTTTTCCCATCTGGGATGTAGAAGTATTTCAGTGATGTGCACCACATGTAGTTATAAAACATAGATGAATCTTTCTGTGAGAAATATCTTTCCTTATATCAGCCTTCCAGTACCTAAAAGGGCCTAGAAGAATGCTGGAGAGTGACTTCTTATATAAGCAAGTAGTGATATAGGGCAGTGGTTCTTAAGAGCTCATTGAATCTTGAGATTATCTAGTGAAAGATGAACATCATAGACACATTAAAAAGGGATAGAAATCAGTGAAAGCAAAGGTACCTGTGTTTGACTGTGGGACTGTGTTTAGAAGCAGTTACAATCAAATACTCTTATTTCTGAGCTGTCAATCTGAAGTGTTACAAATCCACAGAGATGAGTTATAGTGGGGTTTTTTCTATCTGGACTCTTATTTTTTAGAGATTACATTGGAAAAACTTTTCTGTAACAATTAGGATTCAAGATGCTACATGACAACAGAGTTTCCACTTCAGAACTCAGTTTTTACAGTGGGCTAATTTAAGAAAAATAGCAAATTGCCAGGCCTCAAAAGAAAATGGCAAGTGAGTAATAGCAGTACTGCAAAGTTCCTTTGGATTTTAAGAGAACAATTGCTAAATAAAGCTAAACTATAGGTTTCATCAGTGCTAATCATTAGTGATGTGAAAAGATGTGAAAGAAAAGGCAATGAGACAGTCATAAAAGGATGACTTTATTGTAAAGCATAAGGCTGATTTGCATATTGTATAGAAGTGCATCAAAGGTCCAGCAGTTTAAGTTTCAGGCTGCCTACCTTCTGTACTTTTGCTATTTTAATCTGTAGGGTTTGGACAAAACAGCTAGGCTCAATTATTACTCACTAGCAGATTCTGGATCTGCATAATCACAGCACTGACAGGTAAGCATATGAGGTACCATGCATCAGAGAGATTCTGCATGCAGAGAGCAGAGGAATAGCTCTCGAAGTGAGTACATCTGTATCCAGCCACATGACCTGGAGATCAGCTGGATGGAAGCTCACAACTAATTCATAATAATGACCAGCACTTGGTGAGCAGAAGGAAGCTCAACCTGCATTTATATAGAAATAATTGCTCTAGACTTATCATGGTACAAAAGCAAGTCAAAAGCTTAAACCATGGTTCTACATAGGGCTATGAACAAGTTCCTATGAAATAGACAGTCTTCTATGTGAAATTTGTCATTGTGATGAAGACACCAGTAAAGCAACTTAACAGTACTTTTTTAATAGCTTCAGCTTTATCCTAGTTTGACATGGATATCTAATCTGTTCCAGACATTTTATATTAAATGTCTCCATAATGGAAGGTGATGTCTACATTCCCATTACTGCTACGAAGATCTAATGCATAATCAATATGATGTACAGTAAAAGAAAACTCATTATTAACCAATACATTAATGAAAAAATAGCTAGAAAGATGAAGATTGCCTTTGGCCATTTATTTTGAGTGATTAAATTCCAATAGATCATGTGGGGCACCCTTCAGTTTCTCTAGGGAAAAAAAATGGAGGGGGGAGAATGCAGAATGACTGAAAAGACTTAATAGCCTATTGTCAGTCATTCACAATTCAAATACATTTGAGCTGTGCTAACTCACATTTAGCAGTAAGGAAACGGTTTTATGTTATGTCTGTGAGGAGGAAGGGAAAGGTTCATGGTTCAGTACCAGAACACATCAGAAAGAGTCCCAGAAACTTGATCCCTGTGTTTCTTGTTAAGTAGTTTGGTGGGAGGAAGTCATTAGTACTGTCACAACATTCACCTTTACATTGTTATGCAAAGCTCAAAGACAAAGGATAATGCTGACTAAATGGCTTTTTAAGAGCTTATCTGCCTCACAAAGTTACCTGGAATGACTTTTCCCCTTGCACTTTCTTCAGAACAGTGTTTTCCTGTTAGTGAAATTTATGTATTTTGGACTGAACTTGGAGAAGCTGCAAAAGTTCCCTTGGAGCAGGATGAACATCACAAGAAGAGATTGGGAGTGAAATACTGGCTGTCCATGTTGGGGTTCACATCGCAACAACTTTCTTGTACAGTCCGAGAGCTGCCTGGGATGAAAGTAGGTTGTTGGGAAGGAACTTGCTTTTGCCACAGCAGCTCCAAGGAGGACAGAATTTTCCATGCCTGTTCATTGTATTGCATCTTAAAGTAGTAAGAACCTTATCTGTCTCTATCTGCATCAGAACTCAAAATGGCTTTTCTGCTTTTGTGGGGCCTATTTAATATCTTTCAGCTGTAGGATGTATTATTAGTGAAGTAACAGTGGGTTTAACCTCACCATCAGGCTAACAGCTTGCATGTGATTTACTCTATCACTCTCAAGGGGAAACTTTGCAGGAAGAAATCTTGTGATAGAATTCATATCTCCAAGTTGTTCTTGCACAGTTGCTCTGGCAGAGGTTCCTTATCTGCTGTGTCTCAAAGATATAGAGAAAAATAGTGCTGGCTGCATCATGCTCAGTGCCACAGGCAATAATCCAGTGATAGCCTGAAATTCAAGAATGTTTCATGCACAACCATAACATATTCCAATATCTTGGGAACTCCCCATCTGTGTGTGGGATAAAAACATCTCCAGCATGGGATGGTATCATCTCATTTGTGTTGCAAGAATTAATGCTAATAACCTGCATGCATATAGCCTTGCCTTAGCACAAGGCTAAACATGCAAACACATGCAGTTCTTGACAACTTTAATTAAAAAAGAGAAAAAATCCCCACTTTTCACACTTAGAGATATTAGTCACCTTTGATGTCGAGCTTATTCATTTTTTTTCCCCTGTAATTGTAATATCAGTTCCCTTCTTGAACTAAAGCAAAAACCCTTCTCGCAGGTGAAAAAGCAGAAGCTTTAATATGAGAAAATTCATTTCATGCCATCTGCCTCTGGGACGTGAAGAGGAAGGGGGTTGATGCTGTATGGGCTCTGCCTTTGTGATTTAGTTAATCCTGCTGTGATAAAGTCCCACATCTGAAGCAGTGACTGTCACCAGTTCCTCTGCAATAATGCACATGAAAAAGAGGGTGAACAAAGGAAATACAAAGCCAAAAGGAAAAAGAAAATGCAAGAATTTCAGTTGTAACACTGCATGCCAGCCACACAATCAAATTAAATCTTCTCTGTTCTCATGCCCACTGCTGATTTTCTACCTTCTGGTGAGTTTCATAAGAAAGAATGGTCCAGTGCTATGAGGAAAAGCCTATGCATTCAGAAAATGGGGGTTTGAATCTTTCCTGTGTCACAATCTCCCACCATGACATCTGGCTTGACACTTGGACCCTCTTACTGAGGACCCAACTTAGCTACCTTTAACTATAGAACTAGATTTCAACAGCAGATTTGTGTCATAAGCTTATTTATTCAGTAAATAGCAAGCCTGTGTGTATCCATGGTTAACCAAGACTCTGTGATGTGTAACTGCACAGCAGCTGCCAGGCAAGAGATGTACTGCAGGTTCCCATTCTGTGTATTTAAGCACACACCTGCACATATGATGTGTTTTGCCATTGGCTGATTTTGTTTAGCTTACATTATTTGAACTATTTAACATTTGCTAAGCATTTACTTAACTTCCTCCCCCTCCTCCTTCACTGACCTTGGTGTCTGCAGATGTGTTCCTCTCACATATTCTAACCTCACTTTTACAGCTGCTGCAGAGCCCTTTTTACCCTTTCTTAAATACATCATCGCAGAGGAACTATCAACCTCTCTGTGGACTGAGTTGTCCAGTGTTAAGGCTGTCATGGAGATGGCTGGAAGCATCATTGTCTGACATGGGGGCAATTTCTGGGGTCTTGTGCTCTCCCCTCTTGGTAACAAAACCTTGTTTCATGAAACCTAATACACTTACATTAGTGATTCAACAGCTGGGAGAAATGCTTCATCCGAACTCTTGAAATGGATTACTGTTTTCTCTGTCCATTCACAGGACTTATCTGGATGTCAGGGAACCCTTATAACTGTAAGTAGAAAGTTCAAGGTAAAAAATGTTATGCAATAACTTTTATTTTTCTCCCTAAAAATGAACATTTATTCTGGAATGCTGTTTGATTGGTTTTCTTAAGATGATTTTGTCAAAACCACTTAAACTTTTATTGAAAGCTCTTAGGAAAGCAAACATAAAAAGACCACAAAAGCATATTTTCTTCTTCCATGAATTCAGAACTGATTTCTGAGGCTGCCACCCTTTGTTTCAGTTGGCACTCAGACCCTGTACAACAATGAGAGAGAGAGTCACCACAGGCATCAAGGGTAGTTCTGACTGTTGTGAGAGATGCTGGGCTCTCAGGTTTGAAAATCAGAAGCCTTGTTCTTTAAGAAAGTGGATAGTGTTTTGGTTAAAGATGGGGCATGATGCTGCGACAGTAAAGCTGAACTCTTATACCATTGCTTGAATATGGTGATTTTTATTGTTCCTGAAAACTGCCACCAATCTGGGTGCAGAGGCTCGAGAACATTTATTTTATAAAGCTCTTTGTTTGAAGCACCAGGCTCACTTGGCCCAGATGGGATCTTAAATAGGGTCAGTATCATAACTCTTAGGAACTATTTGACCTAGTTCAACGGCAGTTTAAAGAACACAAATGTAGGAACACACTAGGGAAGAAGGGTTTTCCCTGCTGCCTAAGTGAAAGGGTCTAATGTCATGGAGTAGCTCAGAATAGATGATTGTATTGTTCCCTCTGGTCTTATCTTGGAAACCACAAATGTCTGCAGTGGGAAATCTGTGACCTTTGCTAAACTTTGTAATCCTTCCTTAGATTAAGCCTGAGAGTAGGTACACTGTCATATTTGTTAATATTTCACATAATTCCCCTCAAAATAGTAAGTCTGTGTCAAATGAAATGTTATTTTTAGCAGAACAGATTGCAAGATTTCTTTATTTACAGATGTAAAGGTTAAAAAAGCAGCTTTTGTTAATCCAAGTACACTAAACTTTAAAAGTATAAGTGGCTGTTTGGATGATGGCTGACTATAGGCTATGTGTCAGGTTTGTGTGCTGAGCACTGAAAACACGTGCTTGTCTGTAAGTCTAGGCTGGGAGATGGTGCCTGCAGCAGGAGCCACTTGTGTTTAAACTAGAAAACATCTGAGCTTTCTGAGTGCAGTGCCTCCTCTGGAGAAGAACAGGAGTTGGGAGGTATCCCAGAGTGCTGCTTAGCCCCATGGGTTTGAGCCTTGCAACAGAAAACTTTGGTGCCTTATGCTTTGTAGTGGTCATAGTGGCTGTGGGATCACATCTAAAGTGTTTCTAACTGGAGTCAAGAAGCTGCTGAGCACTCTGTGCCTGAAAAAGGAGGCTTCCAAGATGACTGGCCCTTTAGAAATGATATAGTGTGTTTCCTGAATAAAATGAAATATGAAACAAAATAAAAATGAAATAGCAATATATATATATTGTTAAATTGACACTAGAATTGACTGAGGGTAGGAGTCATGTCTGAGCAGTGTGATTTAAACACATCTGTTTTGTGCTCCCTCTGCTCAAGAGACTGTTTCTACCTTAACCAGGAAATATTGAACAATCTTGCTGCTTTTGCTGGAAATACCTTTCTTAATTTATTTTTCAACCGGTTGGTGCCAGATACTATCCCTTTGTAGGAACTGTGTGAGGCAATAAATATTTTCCATCCATACAACGAACTCAGCCAAGGCTAATTCATTTTTAACAACTGCTTTGATTTTTTTACTTCACAATTTATTCTGTAGTAGGAGATGACATTGCTGTTTTGTGCTTTTGGTGTTCTACTCTTCCAGTGATGCAGCTTGTTGATTGGAGAATAGAGAAAAATTAAAAGCCAGGTGGCAATCTATAAATCTTGATTTAAAAAGATTTTATTTTTCTTTATACTGGGCTTCAGTGCCTTTATTTCGGTATAAAAAGAAACATGGTTTGTGCTTTATATAATTTTTGATAACTAAGTTTGAATTCTACTGATGCTACAGAAGTGTTTGAACAATTTAACATCTCAGCATCTTTAATTATGTTCTTCTTAGATGTTTTGCTCACTCTGAGATTTCTAGGTGTTGCTATGTATTTCTTTCAGTTTTCATCGTAGTGATTGGTTTTCTGAAACTGCCTGATTTGTGGGCTTTTTCCTTTTCCTCACACTTTTGAGAGATGCAGCAACAAATCACTTAGATTTGATTTCTCAAAGTGCTTGAGGGTGTCAAGTTGTGCCAGAACCAAGGAATATTATTTACTGCTCAATGATCCTTTGGGCTAAGGGAATATCTGCCCCTTTTAAATCGTACCTGCACAGTAGTGTGAGTTGTGATGGGTGGAATAAATACTGAAGCAGTGGTTCAGAATTGATTGCTGCCTTGACACATTCCTCCTTTTGGCTTGCTTTGGAGCCAGAGTTTAATTTAGCCTACCTCTTGGTTAGAGCATAGAAAAGGGTGATAGCAAGGGGGAGAAGGCACAGAGAGGAGAAGGCTTCTTACCCTACTATAAAAACTTGGCTGTGTGGACAATGCTGGATGGAATGTAGCTCTCCTTTTCTAGCATACCTGACTCCAGTGTGTGCACAGAGACTCCCTGAGCAGGATGCAGACACCTTAAAGAGTGCACAGCAATTCTTTCTTGGCTAATACTCACAGTAGATATCTAAGATAGATATCTAAGTAGATATCTAAATAGATAAATAGATATCTACTTAGATATCTAAGTTTAATGAGCTAGCAGGTTAAGCATTAAGATGCTCACCGCAGTGTTTCTGTTGGCAAGGTACTCATCAATCAGACCTGGAAGGGCTCATATCCATTGCTCCCTGGAATGGATATGCCTGACGCTGCTGAGCTACCAAGTTCTGATTGCCTGCCTTCTTAATTAGGGTCTTATACCTTTTCTATGTCAATATTTTCAGCCCTTGAATGCTGGAACTGCTAACTAATAAATCTTTGCTATTAAGTTTCTGTCTTTGTTTTCACTTTTCTGATCTTGCATGGTTTTAACTCTTGGGTGCCCTCACCATGAGCATGAACATGTTCACCACCACCTCCCAACAGCAGTTTTGTTAGTGAAGCAAAAGCAGGGTTCTGCAGTTGTTTGCACCAAGCTGGGTCTTGCTTCACAAACATCCAAATCCTTCAGCCAAAAGCAATCAGAATCATCATGAGATAAGGAATAACTGAGCAATTATAAATTGTAATGGATAAGCCTCTCTTTACTGGATGTATCTCCAGGCTTATCAGGTTTTACAGTGAAGTATTTAAGAATTGGTTATGGACAGATTTATAGCCTGCTGCTACTGGAGGTGGGGAAGACAATATCTGGTCAGTGAAGTCTAATTTGCTTTATCCTTTTGTGTATGTAGACTTCTTTATGGTCCATTCTTATCATGATCAATTTGCTGATCTGCTAGCAGGCTGATTTAGGGATGTATCTATAATACCCTGATCCATTTGAGTTCTGCTCATTTCCCTGTTTGAGATCAGACCTGACAGGGTTCAGGATTAGATTCCAGTTGAAAAGGTAATGTCCAACTAGCTCCTTTCTCCTATACTGTCTTGACAGCAAGCTAAAATGCTCTTTGAGTTACACTTGCAGTAAATACTATAGATCTGATAGCTGTGTGCATAAATCATTCCTGCTTTGCTGACTTAGATTTATGTTCTGTTGTTGTATTGATTGTCTAAGATGAGATCTGATTTGTTCTCTGAAATTATACTGCATAAAAAACAAGCAGAACTTGTCTCCATCTGAAGGCTGTTCTCTGAATATGTGCCTCCTTCCTCTTCCTCTCTGTTTTCAGTTTAACGTGCATTAGGTAGGAAGTGGCTTACAGTGCAAGGTGCCTGGTAAAATAGCAGCCCAATTGCACCCTGATCTTTCTTCTTCATTTTGTTTCTTTTCTCTTCATAATCTTAACTTTCCTTTAATTTCACTTCTGATCCCTGGACCCTAATGTGAGCAGTAGCTTACTACATGATTCTTGACTATTCCTCTGGCTGTTTTAAGTCTAGAAAGCTATGTCTAGTGCAGCATGAGTTAGAGGGAGGATTGCTACAGGCCTATAACAGTGGAATGCTTGGTTTCCAGAGAGCAGCTTGTATCTGCTCCAGAGCAACCAACATCAGGCCAACAAACACCATTTACACAGTGGGAAACAGATGTTTCATTATCTGTAATGTTATGTCTGCATGTCAGAGTTGAACACCAAGTTTTGTGGCTTTGCAGCAGTCTGGTTGGTTGTCAAAGAGGCTTAGTGCTACCATGTTGGGCTAAAATTCAAATATTCTTCATCTCTGACCTGAGTCAACAGGGTCTTAACAGAAACAGAGGATCCAGACTTGTGGAATGGGAAGTAGAGTTTCTACATAACAGAGAAGAGATCTGAGGAGTTAATATACATCCAGGTTGTATTACTTTTCCAAGGGAGTCAGAAGTAAGCTCTTTCTCACTGAAGCTGTAGCTGATTTTCCTGTGTCTGACTCCACATGTATCTGAGAAAATGTCAGGGGCTTCCTTCAGGGAAGCAGGAGTCTTTCCACACCTAGAGATCTATGAAACTAATCAAGGTGAGATAATTCAACCCTCATGGGCTGCCTTGCAGCTTTTGCCAGGGTGCACAATGGTGGCTGGACTAGTACCTTCAAATGTGTAAATCCCTACATACTTCTTCAGTGTGAGGTGTCCCTGCCCATGGCAGGGGGGTTGGAACTGGATAATCTTAAGGTCCTTTCCAACCTTAACTATTCTATGATCCTGGAGGCAGAACGAATGTGTGAGCCAGGTCTTGGTGGTGCTGCCCTAAGATTTACGAGCAAAGTTTATGATCTCTTTGTTGGATGTTGAGAAAATGGTAAGATTTTCTTGTGGGCTGAACAAACGCAGATCAAACTAGACTTTTCCAGCATGAAAAATTCATTTGGAAAGGGGTGAAAGAAGATATTATGTTGTGCACTATGGAAAACCATCCACAGATGGGGTATTTTGATGAAGCAGCTGTCCCATCCAAATGTAGCTGAAGCAGTTGGTTGGTTCCCACTGAGACCAGAAACACAGTTGGCAGGATTCTAACAAAATATTAATGTATTGTGAATTCATCTGCCAGCCAGCCATTTGAACTGTCACCATTCCCTGCTACACACTGCAGCATGGCAAGGGCAGGGCCATGGGCACTGAATTTCAAGGCTTTTTGTCTGAGCTGTCCTCTTGGTACTGTCTCAAATCAGATTACATGCCAGCAGCCAAGTTTGTTCAAAGGGAATGTCCAACTGCATTACTGTCAGCCTCTCTGCAGCATTACAGGCTAGCTGTGCTTGTCCTCAAGTGATTCCTAAACCAATATGTGAGGAGCAGGTTTACTCATGGGAGAGCAAGGACACCTGAAGATTTTTATGTATTTATCTATCTACTAATTGTTAAGTTTTAAGCAACCCTTAAATCCTTATGTCAAGCAGCACTGATTTGGAGGGAAGAAGCAGCACAGCATCAGACAGACTTCGCTGGGTTGTGTCACATGACTATTAAAAGACTGGATCACAGCAGGAAAAAGAGCATGATGAAGGAATGCATCTAGGATGGGGTGGTGGGGGGGCTATGCACCCTTAAAATAGACACAGTATTTGATGCAGCTCTTCATGACACCCAAATTAGAATGGTTGTGGGTGTGTGCCTGACAGGTTGTCCTTGCTGAAGATGTTACTGCACCACTGTCATCCACAAAGACCGAAAATAGGTATAAAACCTGGGGAATAACTGTATTTTTAGTAGATGAATAGAGTGTCTTAAAGACTAGGAAAAGACCACGCTGGTCAGATGGTGTCATGTGCTGCAGGTATGCAGATTTACTGGCACTTTCTAAAGGGTGATTCCTCTGTTGCAGTTTGCAGAGGTTCAAGTAGATGTGTCTGTAGTTGCAGTCCACTTATATGTTCTAATGTATGCTGTATCCTCCAGCATCTTGTTAAGATATTTCAACATTTAGTTTTGGTACAAACAGTTCCTACAGTTCCCAGAAATGAAACTGTAATGCAGTGACCTGTGTTCTATTTAGCTGAACTCTCTAAAGCAACATTGCTGTATGGGACCATAGCTTTTTGGTTTTGAGTACATAGCCACTATAATGACTGCTGCTTAAAAAGCTGAAGGGGGCACGTTTTGTTGCTATTATTGTGGATATTGTTTCAAAGGTAGGATGTCTAAGGTAAAGTAAATGTAGACAGGAGAGACATAAGAGGATTTGTGATGGTTGAGAAGTTAAGGTTTTTATAGAATAGTTGCTTGCCTTCTCTGAAATTGAGACTTATACATGTGTATTAGAATTGAAGTATCCCATACATTATTTTATGTCCCTTTGTTGAGATATATACTCAGGTTACCATAGTACCAAGGCTAACATACCTTCAGTAGTTACTAGTGCCAATGTAGCTAACCTCTTCTTCAATTACTTTTTGAATATAACTAAGTAATAGCAGAATATAAACTTAGTGGTGAATTTATCATAGAAGACCCTTTCACTTCCATGAAGAACAAGAACAGTGCTGGGAAGAATTAAAATACTATATGCCCTCTGAGATGATGTAAGAGTATTAGTCTGCATTCTGCCTACTATACCTCAGTTTCTGAAACAGCACTAGAAAGTGACTTACTTTCCTGTCACTTAATACATTGAGCATCATTAAGTACTTTCTAATTAATTATCTTTATATTAATAACTCCATAGTTTCACCAACAATCATTGCAGTGTCAAATCAATGCTGGTATAATATGAAATAAAACCAAACAGGAACAGAACATGAAAAGTCAGGGTGTGCAGCTTATGAGATATAAGGAGCAATATAGGAAAAATATGAGCCTGTCTTTTCATTTTGAAAAGAACATAGAAAATGCTTCTATGTGTTTGCTGATAATGCAGATGAGACACCTCTGAAGGACAAAATATTGTGAGTTTCAGGGTGTTTGTTTAGAAATGTAAACATGTATTTACTTTAAAGTAAACATGGGCCTCCTATGACACAAAGTCATCAAGTCTGCTGTGTGTCTGGATTTCATTTTCAACCAAATCAGGTTCAGATTATAATATAACAACGTTTATCAAATGTGTGTGGAATATGATGAGTGAAGAAAGAAAAGCAGGCTCTGGTCTGTGAGAGAAGGTTGTGGGAAAGAGGAGATAAAAAGGTGATGCAGGCAGTAAATGTCATTAAAGGGTCTGGGTGACAAATATTGAGCTTTAGGCAGGAGAGATGTTTCATTTCCTAAATGATCTGTCCAAATATAATACAATGAAGACCTCAAAGAACCAAAGGCTGCTGTGGTGATGGAGAAAATCTGGTCAAAGTCTTGAGGTGCAAGATCTGTGTTGCTAGATACTGCAAAAAAAGAAGAAATAAAAGAATGTATGCCTCATATAAAGCAGCAGAGAGGATGCTGCACTTTGGCTGTGGGAGAAAAAGGGTGGTCAGCTAACAGGTATCTTTAAGGGAGTAAAAGGCCATTAAAGTACCAACATTAATTTCATGCATTGAGCTGTCTTTGATCCTAATCAACTGCTGTATCCAGTTCCTGCCTGAGCTGCAATAAACATCATAGATGGAGATGTCAACTGATGATGACAGAAGGATGGGGGAAACAGTTGAGAGGCCTGATTATTTTAGTTAATATTTTTATATATATTATCTTGTTGGAAAATCCTACTGAAAACTTTACGGGAATTCTCTGCTCTTGCTGCACAAGGTTGGAAGTGGATTGGCCAGATATGAAGGATAAGTGAACCTCTTGCTGGCTGCTGGATGGCCTGCATGGAGATGTGAACACAAAATTGGGCAGAGGCCAGTTGAGATTTTGGGAATTGCTAGGTCTGGGAGACAGACACAAATGCTGAGTGAGTGTTTGTCATTAAAGGAAAGCCCATGTTTGCAAAAAGGGTGAACTGAGGACTGGTCCTGGGGGGACATGACCAGTGGTGACCTGTTGAAGAAGGTAGGAGAGTTACAACAAAGAGCAACTGAATGAGAGCTCGTGTAACAACGGAAGAAAAGGAGGATACTTTGTCACAACAGATGAATAAGATCACATCCAGTATCTAATGGATCCAATGTAAAGACATCAAGATAGTTTTCAATGGAAATAGAAGAAACTGGAGTGCTGCTGCTCTGCTAAACAAAACAGGCTAGGCATTGATCTCCAACCCAGAGGTCAAATAGTGAGGGGTGGCTTGTATCCACACAACTAAACTCCTCCTTGCCTTCCCTCATCCCAAATTGCCTCAGGGAATTGTCCCTGGTAATTGCTTTTCCTAAGTGTGCCTGAAAAGCTACTAATTGACATTCTAATTACACCAGGAGTTTGTGCTAACATCTACAACCCGTGAATAACTGTAGTTAATGTTTCAGTCCCTGTCATGGTTCTAGTTTTATGTACTAACACATCTCACCCAAAGAAACAGGGTATTAAGGCCATCAAATCTGTAAAACAGACTGTGCCGTCAAAGTCTGAATGCATGGAGAGGATGTCGTGGTTTCAAAGATGGGGAGTGAAAAGTATGTTCTCGCTGTACTTGGGAGACAGGCATGAATATGACAGGCATTGAATAAGGAGAAGAGAACTTGGCTGAAAATGAGCCCATCAAAAAGCCTGAAGTGATGGGGTCAAGAGGGCAAGCCAAAGAGATAGAGATCAAGAGTAGGGGAGACAGCTCTGAGTCAGCAGCACTGGAAGGAAATCAAGTGAATTTCTCTCTAATGGCCTGGGGTCCTCTTATATAATTTCTCTGCAGTGCTATCAGCAGCAATACTTGCTGTAGCAGATGTGGATTTAATTAATGTGCAGCTTATTTCTTTCTCTGGGTCACTCTTAACCTCCGATGGAGGCTGAGAGTATCCATGGGGAATTGCTTGTATATTCAAGTAAGCACTAAGAGGTGACAGTTGGGTCGATCCTTGAGGTTGTGGTGTGAAGAAAGCAGAGATTGCTCTCACATCTGTAGGCTGAAGTTGAGGTCAAGGGTATGAGTGAGACATGGTGGTTTTCCCTAAAATTGGAGTTCTGGACACTGGCCAGTACAGTCTTTAGGGGACTTTCACAGCAGCTCATTAGGCTCCAGACTGACACATTTGGTACCACTGTGTAAGTCACTACAGAACTTGTTTTCCACCCAGTAATGCTTTTCTGAACTCACTGAAGTCCATCTTCTCAGGAGGTATTTCCCTAGAGAGTGCTATGAGATAGTAAAAAGATCTTACAGGAATGGATTGAAGGAATGGTGTTGATAGCCAAGATCTACTTTTTCTTCATATCTCCCCTTTACCTCTGGCTGATATCTTGACAAAGCTGCTAGAATTGGCACCTATAAATTTGATTTAAAAAAAAATAATACTGAAAAATAAAGGCCCTGGAGGGAAATACTAAGATTTGGTTTTGGCAATATTTTATTTGTGGGACTGAGAGGTAGGTTTCCAGAAAGATGTGAAGGTTCTTATTTTGATGGATAGATGTATGTCTGTTGAAAGGAGTTGCGAAGTACTTTAATGGAAAAATTCACTTCCACAGCAGGAATTGCAGTGTACAGTGAAAATGGAAAAAACATTTCTATCTGAAAGCCACCCCTACAAGGCCAATGTCTGATATCCATGGCAAGGAAGATCTGTGGGCAAAATTTCATATCAGAAAGGCTGAAGCAGAGGTAGCTGGGCTTTCTCAGAAGTGGGGGAACCTTTCAAATGTGTTTTTGGCTCATGCATGTTTGGTGGAGGGTGGTTTCAGTTCTCATATGTAGTTGAATGGAAGATGATAGCAGCAGTGCAGAATGGCTAAATAGATGGCTGAGAATAAATTGTTTGGGTGAAACCTATAGTTAGAAATCTTGTTAAAGAGTGGACAATTCAGGATGAAAGCTTAAATGACTCTGACACAGTCTCAGCAAAGATTCCTCTGATTTTTCTGCTTTTTACTGTCTGTATTCCTAGCATCATTTTGCAGCTCACATCTCCTGTTAAACCTAATCCTTCTTTCTAATGCTTCCATAACGACACCAGACTTTATCCAGGACCTGTGTGATGGCCCAGATCTATATGTTCATAGTTTGACATGGTTGAAAGGAAGATCTGCAAAGTCCATAAAGTCCATCTCCAAGCTCCAATGCAAGGGTCCAAAGAGTGACTGATTACCTCTTCTGACCAGCAATTTCATAAGGGATGCTCTGCTGTAGGTTGTAGGCATAATAATTAGTTGGACTGAATTCAACTTGGCTGATTTATAGCAGGAGAGGACAATAAAGACTTTTGGCTCCAGATATGGGGTCATTAGTTTTTTAATCGCCAAGGCAATGCAGGGCTGTCTCTGATAACAAATTTCTTATTCCCCTCTGTCTTTCTATTTAGAAATATCTCATTTGCTAAGTGGTTGCTCCAATCCTGAAACTCAGCCAGGTAATAACAACAGAAAGAGATTATATGAAAGCATTCACATTAAGAGTAAGTACTTGGAGCTAAAACCACCACCAAAGGGCCTGTTCAAACTCAACTTTAAGGGTCTGATTTCTAATGGTGTATGTATTTGTTCCCCCATGCAGAAACTGGACATGAAGCAACATAAATGAAACCCCAAATTTCTAGTGTCAGGACAAAGAATGATGGTCTACTGCTTCATGGCTAGGAATGAATTGTAATCATTTGTGAAGACATTAGGGACATGGATTAGTGTTGAACTTGGCAGTACTAGAGTGGACTCTGATCTTGAAGGTCTTTTCCAACCAAAATGATTCTTTTTCTATGATTCTAAGAATGATCTTTACAATAGGGCTGTTAATTTTTATGATTTTACTAAGGAAACTCCTCTCAAGGGTTGAAAAAACCTTTATATATAGATATGAATTAGTATTGTAGTCTGACTAAGGATTTAAGTAATGCAAGGCCTGTAAGAAATGGTAGTGTGTATTAATAGACTTACCAAGATAGACAACCTTCTTAGGCATAGAAATCCTTTTTATAGAATCATAGAATAGTAAGGGTTGGAAAGGTCCTTAAGATCACCTATTTCTAACCCCTCTGCCATGGGCAGGGGCACCTCACACTAAATCATGCCACCCAAAGCTCTGTCCAGCCTGGCCTTGAACACCGCCAGGGATGGAGCATTCACAACTTCCTTGGGCAACCCATTCCA